>DWLO01000051.1:0-30579 GCA_018245335.1 Dalla quadristriga
TGTCAACCCTGCTCATTATTAATCACTGTAATTGGTATACCCGTTTTGATTAATTAAATTAATAAACTAACTAACTAACCCTATTTAAAATGATTCCTGAAAAATTATACCCTTTTCCAATGGAATATGATTGAAGTTTCAATTAATTCTTTTCAGTTTGCAGCTGTGTGCTTCTGTTCAAATACCTAAGATGTTAGGAGGGCTAGATGCTGCAGCTGTCTACATTGACACCAACACAAATTTCACACCACATAGGTTCAAAGGTAAGTTGACTTGATGTTAATTTAGTTACATTTCTAACTATCACTGACTCTGAAGTTTTGGCATCTTTCTTAAAAAGCCCCACCCCTCTTCTGGCAATCCTCTGCTGAGGGAAGACAATTGATTTTCTATTGTCTGACTGAATGACTGCCAATGCTTCTTCCACATTTTAACTCTCAGATGGAAGTCCAATTCCATTTCATTTAGTTAATTTTGCAGATATTCTATTTGCAAGCTTATCAAAGTGCCAGAGGATCTTGGATGTTACACTGCAAGCTAGCCCTGACAGTGCGCTGAGCAGATTGCACTATATTAAAGCATTTGGGCTGGAGAAGTTTAGTGCCTTCTTAATCACCCTTCCTGATTTTATTAAGGAGCATCCAAATGTAAGTTAATAATAACTTAGTGTCTTTCCAAGATTTCATAATAGGTCATTCAACTTTAAAAAATGGCACCTAAAATACATATCAATAGTGGTTCCTTTCCCGTGTCAATGTGTGAGTCATTTTGAGCCTTTCGATACACTAACATCTTTTTTTTTTTTTACTACTCTCCATTTGTTTAATATATAATAATAATTTATATTTAAATATTTCATATTTGATTCATAAAGGTAGGTAATAAGTAATTTAGTTAATAATTTTAATGTTAATAATGTTAGTTAATAATTAATAATTCATTGTGTTATTATTGTTTATATTTACTATACTATGTTGTGAACATGCTTCTGCCATTTATTAGCCAATCTTAAATCACAGTGCTGCTGGAAGAAATTTCTACAGTATTGTACCTACTGTATTTGGGTGTACATAAAAAAAATTAACTTCACACATACATCTAAGCCATGGATATCTGACACTGAACAATATTCAATCATTGGTTTCGAATTCTGCATCTGGATATTTAAATAGTCAAAGGTCTCTTGCTTCGCCAATAGATACATTTTAAATAAATTTGGCAATTGAATTTTCATTTGTTACCTACTTGGACATTCGTGATTGCAAATTTGTATCATCATCAGTTTATAGATACCTACAATTGAATTTATTTTTTCAGGTTAAATTAATAGTAATAGATTCAATAGCGTTTCCATTCAAAGAAGGGATTCCAGTAAAACAGAGGACTGGCTTGCTGTTCAGAATGATGGCAGGTTTGCAGAAGATTGCAGTTGAGCATCAAATTGCGGTAATTCCTATTTGGCAGGATTTATGAGAAGAAAATGACCAACAAATACACATTTCCAACTTAAACCCAAATTGCACAAGTCCTAAATGTGGTAGGTTGTTATCCACCAATTAATATTCATACTACTGCACCAACTTGTACCTGACTTAAAACTTACACGGCACAATCTTGTTTGAAAATGGTTGCACGTGGCCAATGTCTTACTATTTCATTTATTGATGACATTTTTTCTAGTCTTGTTTGTTGTATTTGTTTTTATGTGTGCCAAGTATTCACAACTCGGGCTAGTGCGGGGCATAAGTGTGAACGCTTAGATGTCTACAACCTATTAGCGGGTCACTGCAGTATATGGCTCTACTCACAACTAAGAAGGCTTGGAGCGTACTCCACCACGCTGCTCCAGTGCAGATCGGTGGAAGAGTCAGTGGTCAGCATAGGTATGGGAAGTATTTAGGCCTCTGACGAGGCTATATAAGTCTATATTACTACTCCCCCACTCTGCAAACAGTGGATACTCAGTACCACAGAACATAATACTCCTAGCGGACTCAGTACACACACACACTCTCACACTCTCAAACTCATACAGTCACGTGTTTGACTTTGTAACACCTAATCGCCGTTTCTCATTTTAAGTGACAATGTACTTTCATGTATGTCTTATGAGAAATAAAGATTCTTTAAAACCGAAGTTTGGCCACTACCGGTTACCAAACCCATCCAACTTCAGCACGCCGGCCAGGGCGGGTTTATCTGGTCGGCCAGATACGATTAACACTTGTCGCGGCGCTATTACTATAGTAATGAACCCAATGCTGCTCGCAGGTGGTGGTGACGAACGAGATGACGACCCGGGTAGGTCTGGCGGCCGGGGTCGTTGTGGGCGCGCTGGGGGACGCGTGGGCGCACCGCTGCAACACGCGAGTGCTGCTGTCGCAGGATGGGGAGGAGAGACATGCGCTGTTGCTCAAGAGCAATAGCGCCCCCGGGGCGGTTGGCCGGTTCAAGGTTAGAAGGGGATAAGTATATTGGTGTAATCGTTGAATGGATTCATTTTAGATGGGTACCTATGGCGGCTATTCTCACGGTGACATTGAATGAATTCATTTTAGATGGGTACCTATGCGGCTATTCTCACGGTGACGTTAAATGGATTCATTTTAAAAAAAGAACATTTAACCCTAACAATCTCTCTCTATGAAAGTTTTCATTAAGTACGGATGTACTACATATATTATACTTTATGTTGCACCTACTATCCGATATTGGATAACAAAAGGCGTCATTGACCGAATACCACTAATGGGTTCTATGAATCGATGAATAAAGTTATTTTGGACCACTGCCAACGTATTCCTAGTAACACAGGAATTTGATATTATGCCAAGAGGTTGATAGTGTTTTCCTTATAAAATAAATCACTGAAGACAGCGTTGTAGGATTGTGTAAATGTATTATGCGTAAAAGCGGTAATAGCAGAGTGGTTAAAATTTCGAGGGTGCAGGGTTCCAATCCCGGGCCTTTTCGAAATTAGGAGTAGGAAGTGTGGGAATGTCGCTACCAGCACCTGATATCCGTTCAATTAATCTTTTTAAGTGCCTAATAGTTAAGGTTGTAAAATTTCAGAAAACATTTTTTTACTTTATTATTAATTAACTTTACTTTTGTCTACACTTTATTGTTTAAAATAAAATACATTGATATCAATCAATCATCATCATCATGATAGCTTTTTCCCACGTCTTGACCTGCGTTAAATTTATGCTGTTTTCATTGCCTCGGGATCTGTATATTTATTCGAGATTAAAAGAATCCTATGGAGATGTCTGAAACTACCTCTCTTCCAAATTCTTGGTTGGATGGTTTAGCAGAGTAGGCGTATCAAACAGCGATCATATCGCTATTTAGCCACATAATAATGGTTATTTGGTATGGGAGGTAGAAATTACACTAGATTTATCAAGTTTACTTTAATGTAGAACCTTTAGACTCAGTATGTGTGTGGTGTATGTTAGATATTATTATTTATAATTGTTCTTTGTTATTTATTTATTTTCAGATAACACACGAAGGCATCAGGGATATAGAATGATACACGGTAAGGAACATACATAGTTTTATTAATCAATGTAAATACACTGTAAACAAAACTACAGCACCAATAAATATCTCATTTTCACAAAAATATCAAGCTTTATTCTACGACATATTATAACAGTTATACATGTAAAGGCAGTTTCGATCGGAACTCATCATCGCGTACAAGTAAACATTCTTACTATTAAGTATAATTTTGTAGTCTTATTAAGCGCTCTCATTCGACGAGAGATAGCAACACCCGTTTGTAGTCTCCCTTTGTATCATCCTGCAAAATTGTACATTGTACTTAACAAAGTCAGACTTTAAAAACATGCAAAGCTTAACAAAACACTGTTTGTATATATATAATTTCTTTCAAAAATATATTTTGCAGGTTTTAAGCACTAAGTGTGACTAGCACATTCCTGAAGTCACCAGTTAGGTCTTCCTGTAAAGATATCGAAAAAACCAAAACTGTAAAGTTAGGCAAAATAAGTAGTCACAGAAACTGGCCCATAATTTCTAAAGATAATACTCACAGCATTCGAGATTAAGCAAGAATAATATAAATCACTCTAAAAACATACTAGTAATAATTTCATCTTATAATATAACTTTTAAAATGCAACGATAAGTATTTGTACCCGACGACTAAAAATTCAAAGGTACAATAAATCTATTATTTATTATTATATAATTAATAATTCACACCACTCTTGTTACACAGCGAAATGGCGGTCGTTATAGAACAATAAGTTCTGTGGCCTTAGTAACTCATTGCCGCAAGAAGTTCGCCGAGGGGACCTCCTATGTCCTCCTGAAAAAGCGAATAACTACTTGAAAAAGCGGCCTTCAAACGGTCTCATCAGGCCCCATGCACTCAACACAAAGCTGTTAGCTACTGTGCAAAGAAAGTTACATGAATATGATAAACGGGAAGCAAAATATACAGATCTCTTTCAAATAAAATGTACAACCGCATGGAAAACCTACCGCGAACACACTGGTAATAAAATCATGTGTGTTTTTCAGATCATTTTTGAGACGTTTAGTTTGAGACAGTAGGGTTAAGGTGCTCGTCCACTGGGCCAATTCTAATCGATCGAACCGCTTCGATGACAAAAAACATGCTAGTTTCCAAACATTTTTCTAACCCTTTTTGAAACGGAATGGAAAGATACCTAACATGTTCAACGCACCCCCGCAAAAACAAATCGTATTTTTATGTTCATAGTGGTTAACATTGGAACCTTACCCGCGCACACTGAATAGATATCATAATCCACATATTAAAATTTAAGGAAAGTGCATTTTTGTGCATGGCGAAATTCGCGATATAAATGCTTTTTTCGACGGGCAAGCGTGTATAACTATTACATACCTATAGCTACATAATTTTTTGTGCTTTGTTTTTTACAGGAGCGAGACACGATCGATTGTAAAAATCGAAAGAAACCGGTCAAGCACGTGGACGAATACCTTTACAAATGTTTTTATCACCAGCGCGGTCGCAGGTGCCTAGCGAATAACTTAACAACCTAACAATTGACAAAATAACTTATATCAAACTAGGTGGTTCGCTGTCAGCCTGATCATCGCGATTTACTCAACAATGGTCAATAAAGCCTTCTTGTAATCCCCGGAAGTGTCGCCCTGTAATCAAAACGCATCACTATTCTAAACGCCTTTTAAATAAGCATTTTATATTTAACAACAGCATGTGTACTTATTTTACTTTTTCATTGTGCGTATTTATTTTGTATCAGATATATATCACAATGTGTTAGCCAATTTGCAGACATTGATCATTATTACTCCGTCACATACCACATTAGAACATTTAAAAAACTTGAATCGATATTTACTAATATTTTGTTACAATCGATACCCTATTAGAACGACGATATGAATAATACTATAGACTAAATAGATCTGTATAATCATTATAAGATGAGATGGTATGAATATTCAACAATAAAAAAGTAACAAGAATAGAGAAAGTAGTAAAGTAAAGTAGTTTTTATAGAATTTGCAGATTCATGCTGGTGGTGATTATTGTAAAGCAAAAAATTATTAATTGTATCTCTGAAATTTTGGGTCAGCTTCTGTTGAGTTATTCTTATCTTTCGAAACGTTTATATTTCCATGCCATTTAATTTGTAAGCCGTTAGTATACAGGAACATACAATACAACAGTTATTGGTTATTCATTATGGGCATTAGTCACTTAGAAGGAAGTAGGTACAACTACTTATGATGGGTTATACATAAATTTGATTAGACGTTAGCTACTAATGAATCATGTGAATGCTTGTTAATAGCGATAACATAATAATATAATACTTGTAAGTAAATCAAATTGGGATTGATACTAAGTTTGTATTAATGTGCTTGACATTTATAAGCGTCTAATAGGAATATGAATACATTGTGTCATGCTTATAATACAGTTTTAGTGTTCTTATAGCCGAGACACATCAATGGGCTTGACATCACCTTGTGTGTACGTCACCCCTTAATTAGCGAAACCATAGACTATCCTTGGTCATAGAAAACAATTAAGTGAAGTGTCTGTGCTAATGTTTCAAGTAGCATCTTTAGATTCAGTTATTTTATAAAAACAGTTTGTTAGAATACTTACAGCGATCCAGCTGTCCAAGGACTTTCCGTATTTGTCAAGGAAGGCCTGCTTAATGTCTCCGAGGTCAATCTCAGAGCGACTGACCACGATTCTGATGAGGGTCTTGTCGTTGGTGCCCATTCCCTTCATGGAGTAGTACAGGCGTTCCGCAAAGAAGCCAACCTTGCTCTTTACGCACTTAACTATAATAAAAAAATATAATTATGTTGGTCAATCTGATAAAATGCTCAGTATTTTTACGGCTTATATGGTTGGATTAATAAAATTAATTAATAAAGTTTTACAAGCCAAACTTTTGACAAATTTTATTGGAGTCTCAAGTGAAATTTGATGAATTGAATAAACGCTCGATCAAGTCTGTTCATGGATGGAAAATTAAATTCCAAGTTCTTAAAGCATGCCCGTTACTGAATATTAATTTATAATATATGTATTTGGAAAATGCCGAAAAGATGTAGCTTGTTACGCAATATTAAATATCGGACTATCCTACAATTAACAGAATTTTCCAGCACAGTTTAGTAAACCAGTTAATTACTAAGGCAAACTACACGACACCGAGGGTCGAGGTTAAGACACATCTCGATTGTGTATCTAAGTGCCGAGCGTTGCCTAATGTTTTTGGTGAATTCTAAAGCGGTTAAGTCACTTGACGAGATCAAGATAATGGGCAAGTCCGTTAAAAAACCGGTGAACAAGGCCACGTCACCTTACTATTGTACAAGATTACCTTGGGATGATTCATACTCGATATTGCCGGCTGCATACCGGTGAAAGCGTTTAACTAAGGCATTCTATGCATTGTTGACTGAATGCATAATAGCCATCATCATTAACTTGTTAAGGAAGAGTCGAATCGTATTAATGCCTATGTGGCGAGACCCTACAGAGTATGAACTAACGAGTTTCAATACGTTTTTAGAAAACGCCTCTTCACATTTGAAAACTTTTCTATGATGCACGGGTACTAAGTACTACATCGCATATTGCCGATGCCTGCAGAGTCCAGTATGCGAGCTTTTTGCTTGAAATAAGATACGAACTAGAAGCAAGATACGAACGCAATTGTTTTGATAAAGTTGAGGTGTCAGTATGGCTGGTCACTAGCCTGAATGTTCGATGGTAGAAAAGGGATAGGGAATCAGTTAATGCATTTCCTGGTCATTTTTCGGCTTCCTTGTACCGCTCCCCCGCTCACGCCCGCTTGGTACCGTTGACGTGTAGTGAGCGGTAGAAGGGAGCGGGATGCGAGGTACGGCAAAGTCGATTCCGCCATGTAGTATCTTGAACAACTCACCAATAGCAAGCATTCCTTTCTCGATGCTTCCGGAGAATTCTTTCTTGATAGTCTCCTCGATGTCCTTGCCTGCGGCCGCTTCATACTCAGCGAAAATCTGTAATCGTTATGTTTATTTTTCACTAGGGGTACGGACACTCTAAAAACCGTTAGAGGTATTGAGATAAAACATAGCCTAAGTGGTAAAACAGTGTATTATATCCGCAACAAAATTCGCAGTCAGACAAATAAAAGTCCTAAAAACGGTTGAATATGTTTAGGTGTCATATAAATATCATATTTTACTCATTTTAATATCACAGACAGACACGCCAATTTAATTAATTGGTACGAATATAATTCGTTTTGTTTTCAATGGCTGCTGAATTATTATACACAAAGTCTGCTCTGTATTCGTGATTCCATATTCCATTACGTTGAGTCACAGCTTGACAATGCGTTTATACTTAGAAGACGGAGCATCTACTTTGTTGAATTTATACTATAATTTAAATGCAATACAATTGTCACTATAATAAATAATAATAATAAATATTATCCTTCTTGCGTACATCAGCTTCTGAATATCCAAGGCATATAAGTTCGACTGTTAGTGGCTTGTGGTCAAGTCGTTTGATTTTGTATATTTGAAATTTATATTTGCCTTTTTTATGTTTCTGTTTAGTATTTGCAGCTGACATGTTATTGCAAATTCCACCCCTTAAAGGGTGAAATTCCCTGGGCTGCACTGAAAATCAACGCTACTGGTTCGTACCTGGGCCAGTAGCACATGCTGAGTGTAGACCCTTTTTCCTCACGCACTACAGTGATTAATCATTAGTAATTAGTCTTTGGTAATTGTTATGTTACAATATAAATTATTATGTATAGATTAAGTGTGGTGCAGTGTTTTGCTGTATAAATAAAGTTATTTACTATTTATTTACATAGGGGATGAAAAATGTTATGGAAAAACGACTTTAGCGCCGCGGAGCCGCTAACAAAGTCTAGTTCATAGATAAGCCTGGAAACGCTTTAGGGGATTTCAGGAGCTTTACTCCTAGTTACCTGTCTCAACTGTTGATAGGAGCGCGTGATGAGGATGGAGTTGAAGACGGACTCGTCGGTGCCCCACTGGCCCTCCCCGGCGGAGGCCAGCGCCTCGGCGTCGGCCTTCGCAGCGCCCTCGTCCACACCCTGGTTCTCGTCGCGGTTGGCCATGCACAAGGACACGCACAGCCGCTTGAAGTGGCCCGAAGTGTCGCCCTTTAGGTCCGACTCGAGGCTCTTGCCGTATACTGACGAAGGAGACATTAAAAAAGTTAATTTGGTATGTTCTTTTGAGGTCTTTGGTCTTTGTGAGGTCTTCCAATCGAAACATGGCCAGCGGGTGGAATTTGACCTTACCCTTCTCACTCTAATAGAAGAGCCGTGAGTCAGTGATGGATTGTTGATATGGATGATTATCATCGTCACTCCTTTATTTAGTCGGGAGTTAAAAACGGATACTTATTTACTATTCATTAATAATAATTTTAATAACTAAGCTTTCGCGAGTTCACTTGTACAGTGACTGGATTGTTAAACCATCGGGCAACGCCGCTCCCACATCAGGAATACTAATTATCCACATGCAAATAGCCTTCTTTTGACCTCATGGTGTGTATCTAGGTACATACTATGGGTAGTGAGTTCATTAGTATAATTATCGCAGCGTAGTCACTACGGTAAACCCCGTCTCTAGCTATTAATAAATAAATAATTGAGTCACGCATACCCACAGGCTTCTGTTATCGTCATCTATGATTTCAAATTGAAATTACAACTAAACTCGTCTTCTTTGTTGACATAGCATAACATAGGTCTCATTCATTCTAATAAAAATACTGGATAAAATTACAAAACGGTTTTTTGCGTTTTGCAGACATCTATGTGATAGTATTCTCGTGTATTGTTATTTGCGATGTCTCATCCCAATGCTACACGCGACACGGAATATTCTGTCTATGTTCAAAGGTAGTGCCATCACCTAGGTAGATACTCTAGAACGGATTAGAATGATGTCTAAAAAAGTGAGACGGCATGCCGCGGCAGTTGGACTAACCCCAATAGACATTAATTGTGATGTTAACGGTGCTTGAACACGCGATTCAAATGCACTTCAAGTGAAACTCATCGATCGCCTGCATAATGACCACGCGCATTCCATTAAAAATCACGTACCGGCCTATATTGAAACTGACAAATCCAACGGTTTAAGTTTTACGTGAATAAATAAGCAGATAATTTTAACGATTACACACGCGCGCCTCGACTTTCTTTTCAATCACAATGATAAGAAACCTGTCATTATTGAATTAAAGGATAAAACGTTGTCTAAGCAATTTTAAGTAAATATTGAGAGAGCAGGGAACAGGTTTCGCCAAGTCGAGCTTTAAAATTTATTCCTACCGCTCCTGAGATCAGTTATAGCGAAACAAAACCATGTAAAGTCTGCTAATAACGGGCACTGTAGTGGACTATCTAAACCACATCCTTTTCCGATTAGAAAGCGGTCCCCAGGCGAGTGAGATGAACGTATCTGATTTGTACTAGAAGTCCGTGCTCAGCAGTCAGATACCTAATGATACTGGACTCACATTGCTCGTAGCCTAGACGGTCTATGCATGCTGGCATGCAGAGGATCTCGATGACGACTTCATCTTGCAACTCCTTGGCGTAGAAGTGTGAAATTTGACGTTCGAAATCCGTGCTCAGTAGTCAAAAGGGGCTAGATTGATGATAAAGAGGTTTTGACACTCACATTGCTCATAGAAAGCCGAAATGGTGCGGATGCCGTAGTTGGAAAGTGTGCAGAGGATCTCAATGATGGCCTCCTCATCCGTGCCCATCCCCGCCACCGCGTCGTGTAGCTCCTTGGCGTAGAAGTGGGGGAGAGGCGTCATGAGCGCGATGATTACGTTCTCCAGGTTGCCGCCGAGCTCACTCTTCAACTCGCTGATCAGATCCTGTGGCGACAGATTTCATTAGTAAAGCTATCCATCCGTTAAAGGTCTACTGCCGGTCGTAGACTTCTCCTAACTAACATTACGTAGTAACTGTGCAATATCAGTGTTATATTTAGTGATGTCACAGAATACTTTAATAGTACATGTAAATTCAAAGTAAATATAAATCCATCAGCAAGCTACCTACCTACCTAAGAGTATGTTACAAGGAAAATATTGAAATGTAATATTAGAGTTTCCACCAATCTTACTGTCCATTTACGAATTACAATGAACTGAATAGGAGTAAACTTGCTGTAGCTCATTGCGAAACCTCTTTTAGGATTTACCATGACGTAAAGCGTGACTCAGTAAAACAGGTGTACGGAACAGTTGGTTACTATACTCATTGATACACTTACTCACTCATTGATAGCGATAGAAACTGCACTTAGCCTCAATACCGAGTCGATAATGGAAAAGGTGTTCAATAAAATGCAATAAGTAGCGTCAAGTCACGATTACTGTGGGACTAGCTAAGCAAGTAAAAAGGTTACAAGATAAAAAAAATATTATTAACCTAGCCAGATTGTTTGTAAAAGAAAAAAAAAATTATAGATACCTATGCCGTAGTAAAATAAAGGCACCAGATTCTAAAAAAGGATAATGTGACTCATTATCATCGTTGTTGTTTGTTGACAATAAATTACAGACATTTTAATTTTCATATACAATAGAAAAATGATGAAAACAATTCGTAATTTTTACCAGATTGAGTAAGAAGGATTTTTAATAACGCATAAACCTTTTTCGAGTGTTTGTATGTTTGTATTGTATGTAGGTACCTATGTTGTTTGCTTGTATGTATATGTCATTGTCACGCTGTTTTCTTTGCATTGAGGGGTTGTTAGATTAGTCTTGATGCACAAATAAAATGTCATATCATTTTGGGAAAAATCAATATGGCCGCCGCAGTCAGTTGTATTTTTCGTAGTAAAACTGTCATATAAATATTATACTAGTGTTTTCCCGCGACTTCACTTATACAGTTCACGTGTATTTGCACGTGGGACCTTGAAGTGAACAACTCGGTCATTAATGAAACTAAAAAGTGTGGAATAAATTAAATTAATAAAAAAGAAACATAAAACCCGACAGCAAGAGCACTTAACTGAAAAAAATAAGCTCAATTATGAAAATTTAAATAAATAAATTAAAGCAAACTAATAAAATATTTTTTGTAGTTTTTTTTGTCTCCGCCTGCGATAACCTTTTCATGTTTAGAGCTTGTTTTTGTTTCTTTTACCTCCTCTATGCATTTGTGTCCTATTCGAATTTGGTTCCAGGTGTCGATATTGCACTGACACCTCAAATAGGTGCACTTATTTTGTTATACTTACCTCCTGGCTTCGGTCTTCAATTTGAATAATATTAGTTTATTCTACACTACAATAGCTCACGACATCGCTGCAGAGTTTAATGATTACAATGCGAATAATAATAATTTTACGAGCAGACATTTTACTTCCTGTTTGCGTAGAATGCCCCTTGACAATAATACCGTACCGTAGTAGATATGGTTTTACAGCTCAATAAAATTAACTATAATTAGTATTTAATGACCATCGCGCTATATAGACTCTCTACTGCATTATGTTTATGAGTGTTCCAATTCCATCTACTCGCAAGCAGCTTGTGTATTGGGGTCGCCCCACCTTCCTTGACCATCGTATCGATTGCTTTGCGGGTTAGGTGTTCCCACTGTCGCAAAATATAAAGTTACGCTGATACCTACTATTCATACTGTCTTTACTCTCGCACTACTGGGAAAATGTATATACGATGCAAGTAGGTAGGTCTAGGTACTTAGATACTTAGAAATAAATTAAAAGCATTTAAATAAGTAGGTACCAACTTTTAAGTGTCATGTCATGACAATATGTCTTATAATACGACTCTTAACTTAACTATTTTCTTACTGTGCTATAGTATATGTAATGATGTGTGTTATTAGTAAGTATGTATGTTATAACATAGTTATATAAATTACATAAATTATGATTTGAATTACAATTATGAAGGACTTATAAGTTTCTACTATTATGTCCTTCACCCAAAGGTTGTATGGAAGATATCATTCTATAGCGATAAGACCGCCTTTTATACTGTCTGCTGTGTATATTGTTGCTGTTGCTATAATTATTTCGTGTGTGCACTAAAGGGTATTCTATATATCTATCTTTTTCATCTATCTATCTATACTAAGGCGACAGAGGAAAATGTAAGACACGAGTGTAACCTAATAAGTCAAATATTCACGCATCTCACTCACGGAACTCCCACACAAACATACAAAAGAGTCACATAACAGCATTATATTTATCAAAATGAAATACACTTTAAAATTGAATTTTTGCTTTGTATTGGTTTTATCTGACATTGTTTTCCCTATATCGACAGTTTTAATTAGTGGAATGCCATTTTAATGGTAATGTTACTAATTAGTTTTAATAGGTCCCTACCTTGAAAAAGTTGTTAATAGTAGTAGGTATCTTTTTACGTATAAAAAATAATTGCAAGTTTAGCTTCAGATAAGAATTTGTAACTTTGTAATTGTAACTACACTAGCCATAATGATGAACATATTTATATTATTATGAATTATTTAATGAGTTTATATCTTTTCGGGTAAAATTCCCACTATCTCGCTACTGAGTTGACTTCCTATTATTATGACGATCTAATACGATTTTTCTATTCCATGTGTACATTTGAGTTTTCAATTTGACTGGATTTCGTTTGTTACATATTCTGGGAATTAATTGTGTATCGGTATCGCCTTGTTGTGATTTTTCGTGCAAATTTTATCTTTAACGATGCAGATGGTTTGATCTTTAAAGATCAAATTTAGACGAAATATCTAATCGCATCGCTTCGCGTCACGATCACGGTAAAATGCGCAATTTAGGAAGGAATATCACATACTACATCTACTGAATGAGAAATACTACATCTTCACTATAAATATAAAAACGACGAATATGACAGAAGTGCCATCACATCTCAGCAAAATATTAGATATTACTTAGAACACAAATTAAAGAAAAGGAAGCTTTGTCGTAATAACCATACGTTGTTATATTAAATGTTACACGATAGTCCAAAATATTACTTAAGTAGTTACATAAAAAGGTGTTAAATGTTATGAGTTACTTATGCCGCCCGCTTCTTTTATCATAACAAAAAATAAATTCCTACTTACAAAATTTAAAATTCTTGCTTTTCTGTGAAAGAGCTGTGTATGGATGGATAGTTTATACCTACACTGTGATACCAATAACATACACAGTAATAAAGTTATCACGTAAAATGTACACATTGATAACAATGACAATAATTTATCAGTGCATGCGAGGCGGAGATAATATTAAGACTCTTACTGGAGACTAATAAAGTGAAAATAAATTTAAAATCGGTCCAGTAGCTTCATAGCCTATTCGTTACAAACAAACAAACAAACACATATATCCTCTTTATAATATTAGTATAGACTACTGAGAGTTCGCGACCACACCCGCGTCAAATTTCGAAAAATAGAATAATTTTATTATTTAAATAGTGAAAAGGGGTTCAGACGCTAAAAACCCGTTTGAGTTATTGAGATAAAACAAAGCCTGTGCTGGAAGTGGAAGTTCGCGTACCCTCTACAATCCCTCAAAATTTCATCAGAATCCGTTCAGCGGTTTCGGAGCCTATTTGCGACAAAAAAACGCAGACAGACAGAGATAACATTTTTAAAACGGTTGATTTTGTTTAAAAGTCATTTAAGTAGCATGTTCCATTTATTTTTATCCATAATTTTAATATCACAGATTCAAATTTTATGCATTGGTAAGATATCTAAATTTTGGTGGGTTGCGTGTGTTATGTGTGTACTTACTTACTATTTATCACTTACCTTTCCATAGTTGGTCTTGAAGGTTTCCGCGATCTCCAGCCTTTGGACGATCCCGCGGCGGGCGAGCACGTCGATGATAGCTTTCTCATCGGTGCCGAAGCCCTTCATGGCCTTGCGGAGGGTCTCCGCATCGGCTGCGGCGTCGAAGGGTTCCGCGGGGTACACGGTGGGAGTACACTACAAGGACGAAAATACTTCTTTCATCGGCACGAAAACATGGTATTATTGGAACCTGGGGATGGTTAGAGGGTTTCCGTAAAATGTGGAACATCGCGTCCTCGACAGAAACATATTGGAAAAATGAAAATCATATTTAAATTGCTATTATGTATAGGTAAAGTCGTTAACTTAGCGCAGTTAAGCAGCTATCGTAAAGTGGGTACTGAGTACCAATTTCGTCATTGGTACATAACCTTAGGGCAGATGGGTAAAACTATCGCCTTTTTGTAAGTCTAGCGAAAATCACCTAGGTACTTGATCCTGCTGTTTGACCTTATAAAATGATTGAGTCTGGCTAACGTTGACGTTTCCAATCTCCAATCCCGAGTCGTATAAAAAGTTAGTCATACTTAGATTAAAAATACGGCCGACAATGAAGGGAAAATTGTAATCCCAGGCAAACAAGACACGTTTTGAAGATTTTAACAAAATCGGAACTACAGAATAGCTATTGCCAACTTTAAAATAAGTAGTTCTTTTACTTACCTACTTATTAAATATTAATTATATGATTATTATTAGCAATCAGTCTGAGTATAGTTAAAGTAAGTAGGTAGATAAATAAAATTATATTTTTTTAACTAGTTAAAGGGTGGGTCGAAAAATTGATCATTTAACTCTTATTAATAAAAGTTACTAAGCAAACATAAGTAGGTATCTAATAAGTAACATGTGTTAAGTTTGTTAAAGGCATAGATTTTGTAAAGAGGGTTAAGTTTATGCGCTTGTTTACGGGTTAAGTTACAAGCTTAGGTGCAAGTGTCACTTGACATAAGCCGTCCCCTATTGTTTCAAGGGCGTTTCTTTAAGTACTTTAAGTAGGTATCTAGATAGGAATAAATAGGTAAGCTACTGCGATTTTTTTTAATAGTGTTAGTAAGTACTTGGCTGCAACCCATAATAGCCTATTGAAGGGCACGGGTCTCTCCTCACAACTAAGGAGGAGTTCTATTGTGAAGCAATTATTTTTGTTGTTTTTGTAGTATTGATGTAAATTACAGTTCATTATGTTAAGTAAAGGTTTACCTACTTAAGTATACGGTATAATTTTTGAGCAATGCGCTAGTTTATGGGGTAGAGTGACTTTATAGGAAATCCGGGAAAAATGCACGGTTCCTGTGGGATAAATAAGGGAATTAAACGTGCGCAAATCCCCGTATGTTATGAAAGAAAAATGAAGGCTAGCGGTAAGGTCTGGATCATAGATTTTATTAAGGATTTGAGTGTTCGCGTTTAGTAATTAGTAACACAGTTTCATTCATAAGTCTCATACATACCTAATTTATGAGTCATGGTATTCTATGTACCTATATACCTAAAAACCTACAAAGCATTACCTAACTGAGAAGAAAACAAATGATATCAAAAAGAGTTCGCGAGTTTTAAACACAAGTTTTACAATGTTCCAAACGCAAGTAACCTTGCCAGTAAAGATGACATCATCTCGTGAGAATCGATGGAGCTATAGGTAGGTCGTAAGTAGGAGGAAACTAACCTTGTACGGGTAATACTGCTGGCCGCTCATGTTGAGTGTTTTCTAAAACGAGAAGAGAAATATATTAAAATCCAAAAAAAATAAAGCACAGAGTAAGTAAATTTGAGTCTAAAAATATAATTCCACTATCACACATACCGGCGTTTACCGATTAGCAAACAACAGGCGCCGAGGCGCCGCCGCCGCCGCCCTACTACCGCTTAGTCATATTTTTGGTGCAATTAAACCTCGTATACGAAAATTTCGATTATGATCCACAAATCCTAGCTCCTATTGTCCTTAATTGTACAAAAAACTTGGTATATTAAGGCCAAAATACGTACAGTTTTCTTATCAGATTCAGCGACACACCCAACAGCGCTACAGGGGAGTGAATTCCGAAATAAACACGGCACGAATGAGACTCGGTGAGGCCGGCCGGATTCGTGGCGTTTTTGTTCGCCCTCTCACTCACTGCGGTGCGCCAGGGGATACCAACTATTGGTGCGAAATTAAAAAGACCAGTCGGCCGTTTTCCGCTGCCAACCTGAGTACTAGTAGTGCGGGTGTGGTTGGAACTTTCACTGCGCTCACTATCTGTAGAAGATGTGGTAGAATCTCCAAGTTAACTTTCCGAATAATTGCAAGCTTTTTAAGTACACTGCAAATTCCAAATAAATAATTGTTTTCAAGATTGTGTGACTCACATGTTACCCGAATAATGTCAGCACTTTTTACATACAAAGGTACATTATGTTCCTAAAATTAATAAGTGTAGTCCGAAAGGTTGAGGAGCCCTGAGCCACGTAATCGCTACGATGATGTCATCTGGCGACGACGCCGCGGTCCGCTGGCCGCACAGGCCACGGCCCGCGAACACTCGAGACAGGTTTAGGCCCTATATAATGCTATACTAAATTTTAGTTCCACACAGCATAGGGACTACTTAATTGAAGGGCCGGTCACCAAGCTGTACTGGCAATGTAGGAAGTTACAACCATTTCATTTACAAAACAGTGCAGTCAAAACACTTAAAATGCCAAGTGTTCATTATTTCAACTGACGTTCTTCATGAATGAATAAGAAAGCGGCCTAGTTTAAATTCATGGTTTTGTGGATTCCGCTACACGTTTAACGAAGATTGTACCTCTTTGACTGCAACGAGACTGCAACCTATACAAAAACAGCGCAGATTGATAAAATAACTGACAATAAAGATTGCGAAAGCTTGGGTCTCTTACAAAGAGATTGGTGGGCAAGCATTCGATTGAGTCTAAACCTTAGGTCTGAACATTATTAATGCTTATTAAGTGTAGAAATTGCAAGCATTGCATTAGGAAACAAGGTAAGAAAAATAATTGAGAGACGTGACTAACGTATTATAAGTGTGATTCAATAAACGGTTCCATGTTGGCTGTTTACATTACATGCATTCTGGTAAAGTAGAACGCCAGACTTGGGGCATAAAACAACAAAAGCTACAAACGGTTTTTATCGTCACATTAAAACGAGAAGGATTAAGTTTTCGGTTTGGGGTTGTTTCTGTCAAGAACTGCGCGTTTGACTAATTGTACCTTCGCAACAAACTTGCTTGAGTGTGTTGGGCGGCAGATCGTCACTTCCCTAAACAATAAAACATGAAGAATGTAACAACCACGAGTTCTACGTAAAATGAATAAGCAAAGGTCCTTCCTGTACGACGTCATCAGTCAACACGAGTCGTCATTGATCTTATTCACGATCGTTAGATCATCGTCAAATGAACCGCATGTGATGTGTCATCATTGCCGCGTGTCTACGAAATAGCGATCAAACAACAATGGTTAGCAAGTATTAATTCATAGGTACTTATTGTAGGGCAAGGTGTTACACAGGTGGTAGAACCGGCAGGTATACGATTTGCTCAAAGCCATAGCCATATCTGACGTGAAGAAATTGTTTTCCTTATATTATGCAAATTGTATTTCGGTGGGTTGTAACTTGCGGTTCCCGGCCGACGAGAATAGAGGTGAATATGCTCAATCCCAGCCTGGTTGCATACCAACATCGAATGAGTAGAATCCTTCCTATCCTATATAATACTAGAAAAGCAAAAGTTTGTTTGGAAGGATTTAAGGGATGGATGGATGATTGTGCTAAAACACAACGGGATACGGGTTACGGACCACCTAGCTCATAGAGATGCAGGGCACCCGCTTTTAAAACTCTTCTTTGAGCACTTCATGTCGTTGCTGTGTGGAAATATGACCGAGACCCATTCGTTTGCAGCAGAGAGGTTCTTCAGAATCGGGCAAGCTTGAACCGATATGATACGGATAAAACTTCTATATCCGCCAGTGATTCTTCTGAGCACACACCCTGGTATACGAAGAGCAAACCGACTCTCCTTACTTGCCTACGAATAAGATTAGAATCGTCGACAAGTAGAACGGCGCCGGCGCACCGTTTCAAGTGGACCCAGTCAACTGGACTTGGCAAAGCTGATTGTTATCAGGTTGATCTGTGGAAAAGTAGTGTTTCGCCCTACTAGAAGAAAAGACGACATATATTTCGTCACTTACTTACAATACAACCTTAAGTAATATCTAGCTAGATACTTATTTCTTGAGACTTTACAGTAAGTGACAAGAAAGGATTAGGTACGCTCAGCCTGTGCCATCGAACAACTACACACCCACGGCTGCTGGTTTTCAGCGTAGCCTGTTTTTATTGGTAAAGTTTATTCATGTACACGCCCAATTTCCTGGAGTAATGATCATCAATAATCTCAAGGAGAGTTGAATAAAAATATAATAACCACAGCTGGAAACCGTCCACAGGCTAGCTAGATCTTGTAAATCCATAACGCCCATATTATACAGCCCGACAACGGTGTTTTTTACGGAGTCCCTTCCCTTCTGGATTCATTACCAGGTCAGTTTGATGGTACCATTATTAATTAATTGTCCTCAGACATACAACTCCTAGTTTCATACAACAGCATACAGAAGTGGCAGCTTTCGGACAAAACTATGTTTTTGAAATCAGTCAACATTTTTATCCGAAAAACAACTAAATTTTCGATCGCCGATGCTTAAAGATTGTGTGCTATGGCCCAGAAACATTCCCATATTCAGGATGATATTATTATAGGTAAAATAATAAGGCTTAGGCTGTATAAAACTGATTTATTACAGTACATTGTTTGCAATAGAATACAATACATAGATGGTCGGCCATCACATTTGTGACAGATTAGCTTTTCAATATAATTCCATGATGTATAAATAATAGAATATGTTTTAATCTTCGAGGAAGAAATACTGGCCTGCTCGTTTTTGTTCTATGTCCTGTAAACAAAAAATTATAATGTAAACTTATGGTAATACAGTTACTATTATATCTCGTTGACATATCAGGGGCCCCAGATGTTACTGAACCCGGTCATATGGAAGCCTTGCGTTGGGACACAGGTCCAACACGTAAATGTCCCTTTGAGACACTGTAATGTTAATATGGCGCATGTGGCGGATACTACCGTGGTCCCTGCTAGGTGCACAGATATTATGAAGGTACAGGCAACTAAATTTCGTCTATTGAGGGGGATTTAGAGGGACTGGTCCATGGGCTATGGGAAACTATGGCACCTGCTATTTGGATTGTTTAAAATTCTAAAACACGGCAGGTGGTGACTCGCCAAGGTAGCAATCATGGGCTACCTAAACATGCCGATGCACTGGACGGCAACGTCGGCAACATTTTTATGAATTGAATTGAATTTTTGTGAATTTGTCAGGGTGTCGAGAGGTGTACAGCGCTTTCAGCGAGGGTTTTATTTCACCAACTCGCGATTTAAGCAAATTTCACTACCACCCTACGAGCACATAACACCTCAGTCTGGACAGCCAGTAAAAGCAAGCCAGAGGCGAGACTCTTGCGGCCCCTCCTCTGGTCCACTCCGACCTGTCTGCAAAGGCAAGCCAGAGATGGGGGGCTTGATCGAGCCTCGGGGGAACTTGGGTCCGTGGGGTCGCTAATCCCAACAGCTCCCCACAAGCTGCCCTTCGGTATTATTACACTTTTTCTTGCACCATATAAAAATATACAAGTTGTACAACAAAATCTTACGATGGATATACAAATGGCGGTCTTATTGCCATGTAGCGATTTCTTCCAGATAATCTTAAGGTGAAGAATTGTCGAAAACAGTTAATAACTAATATTATCTGTGTATACCATGCTTTTTTGTATACACTTACTGTTTTCACCTCAAATATAGAAATTATTTTGTCAAATGTAACAACCATTGGTAAACTTAATTAACAACAACAAAAAATAACTTCCTCACATTTATGTTATTAATACTCGTACTAAAGTCACACTTACCACCACCATTAACAAAAAGTAAAATACACAATAATTAAACAGTACACAAATACATTACCTTCACAGATGAATGTTTGTTAATCCTCGGCCGGAAATTATTAGGGTCCCGTCGGAAGGTAATGCCCAATAGCTCCAAGAAGCGGTTCATGCCATTGAGCAGCGATTGTGGCCCGTGCGCCGTGGCGTTCGAGGAGGGCGTGCCCTCGAACACGATCACGCGGTCCGCAAGATACGTCGCCATGATGAAGTCGTGCTCCACTACGAAGCCTGTCCTCTTGGCGTGCAGGATGAACCTGCAATGTTTGAGTTGTAAGTTAAGGCATCATCAACAACACAAAGGCGTTCTCAAATGTGAAGTTATTCAATGGCAATGTGCTGCCAATCCACACTTAACCAGCGTGATGGACTACACTCCGGACACATCCCATTCTCAGAGATCTATTGACCCGTTGATGGGTTGTTGATCTACTATATCTAAATACTAAATGCCCTCTATATCAGCATGCACTGTTGGTAATAATAATGGGATGAGAATAGCAAACTGGCGTGCAGTCTAACCACCCACTGCCACCCATGGATGTCTGTGAGAAACCTTGAATAGGGCTGTACAGATTAAGATCCATTGTGTTGTTGCCAGTTCACTTACTAGAGAGAGAATCACCTTAGTACTCAAGAGTAGCAATGCGACTATCTGTGACTAACTTTAAATTAGTACTGTAGTCCTACTTTTTTACAAAATAACCTTGTGCTCTGGTGAGAAGATAAACAAAAAAAGATGGATTCATAATGTCCTTTCTTTGAATTTAACATACTTAACTTTAAACTGAAACAATTCCACTAGTTACAATGCAAAATAACACCTTTGTTTAATATTACAAAAAAATTAAAATTCTAAAAAAGAAAAATCTTTCTACCTTTTGATAACTTTAGCTGCAACTAAACGCTGTTCAGAATCCAAGTAGGCTGACGGCTCATCAATGAGGTACACGTCGGCTGGCTTCCCGAGACACAACACAAGAGCCACTCGCTGCAACTCACCACCAGACAAGTTCTGCACCTCTTGGTCCATTATCTCTTCTATTTTCATTGGCTTCATTACATCTGTTATGAACTGAAATAAGAAAGAAAATAGTCTCAAAACATGTAACATATCAACAAAAAAACATATAAAGCTTACAATATTAAAATTTATTCATAGCATGGCGGTAACCCATAGTGGCCCCCTAAAGGGTACAGATCTCTCCTCACAACTGAGGAGCCTCAAGCTACACTACGCTTCTGCAATGCCGATTGGTGGAGGAGGTAAGCATTGTAAAATTTAGACCAATTAAATTAAATTAGAATTTTATGAAAGATTATTAATTTTATTTGTAAGGTGTAAAATGTGTATGTTAAAAACATTTCTATATATATTCAACTGTATAATACAAACTTTCATACTCAATTTTACCCCATTACAAGTGAAATTTCTATAAATTCATTTCAGTGGACCTCCTTGTTATGTAAGAAACTTACATGCAAAACCTCAAGTTTCTACACTCAACAGTTTGAGTTCTTCATTGACATATCAGGCAGACCGCTTCTTCTTTGATATATACATGATTGCTTACCTGTGGATGCACGTATGCATCTCTTATCTTGTCATGCAGCATGTTGCGGACAATACCCTGTGTTTTGGGTGATATTTTCTGAGGCTTATAACTAATGTGCAGCTGCGGTAGCTGACCGGAACCTGTCAAAGAGACAATAGTTTAATAATTATTAATAAATTCAATTAAAACATTATTTATTATTACTGTGAAAGTGTGTTAGGATTGTTATTCGTACATGCTGCAGGAGAGCAATGGATTAATGTGATTTTTTGCATAGAGATAGTTTATGGGCCAGAGACTGACATATTCTACATCAATCCTGGAAATTGGATTGGTTCCTTTGTGATACACAAGATAGTTTTATGCGGGTGGGCTGCTGGCATAGGCTTGTTACTTATCATTATATATATCTTGCTTTCCCTAACATTAAACATTATTGTGGGTAGGATACCATATCAGCAGGATTGAATGCAGTGTAAGCCACAATAGTCTTTCAGTAAAAAAAAACATTATTGAAAAGAGCAATAACCTACAACACGAAATGCAATATACCATGTACTAACAACATAATACTTCCTTCCTGTTTATCACTCTTGCTAGGAATGTTGGTAGCTCCATAAGTTCCAAAAGCGTAAGACTTAGCTTAGTACACCTACACATCAACACCAAATGGACTTCTTCATCGCCAACGGCCGAAAACCGTGTCGGGGTCAATAGTAATCCTTACAGCGTCACGGCTTTAGAACAATAACAAGTCGAAACTTCACGTTTTCCAAAACATACGTAAATGTGTCATACCTTCAGCGGGTATGGAAGATTCGACATGTTTCAGACACTTTTGAAACACCGGATGGAAGAAGAGATCGAATAACTCAGTTCTAGCCATAACAGGAACACTACAATCCGATTGAACTCATCAAAATTCACTTAGATTTACTATTAACCTATAACCCCAATACTGGTTTATTTACATTGTTCGCGACTGAAACAATTATATTCAAACTGCTAGTCGTATTAAGTAGTAAATTATAACGTTCTAACGCGTAATTATATCATGAAATTCCATTCAAGAATGTTTTGACTGCACGATTTTTTACATTTTACAACGTTTGACATGACAAATTCCGCAACTGACATGACAGCTCGCTCGGTGTTGCCGTTATTGCCACATACTCACGTTCGGATTCACAATCTAGATTATGTTTGACTTAAAAATAGTTCGCGATTGTTCTTTTCTAATCAATTTTAGGTAGAATCTAATTTATAACAATATATATATATAATCTTATATGATTTCAATATATTCAATTACAATCCTCTTAACTGGGATTGATGTTGTAGGATGTCATATAATTTTTTCTTACTCTATTGCTCATAAACTAAATGCGCTATTAATCTGTCTCGCCTCCGGCAGAGAGGCAACAAGTAAATTTAAAATTTATACAGTGTTTTACAATGTCTATTATTATAACAAGACTTATCCATGAAATTATTTCCTTTCAGTTGCTGTGCAATTTGTGCACTTTCGGAACACACAGGTTGTACCAGTCTGCAAGTAATTCCTCTTAACAGCTCTAACTATGGTGATCATTTGCAAATAGCAGATGCCACGAGATATTTGATAATAAAACAACATCACTTAATTTGTGTGTGCCGAAAAAAGATATAACAAAACATAACATTTTACCCTCATCAGGTTCTAAGTTTCCAGCCAACATTCTGATGAATGTCGTCTTCCCAGTACCATTTTCTCCAAGCAAAACTAAAATTTCAGAGTCAGAGAATTCACCAGGCATCACACGCAAGTGGAAATCGCCCATGAACTTTGTCATCTCTGGATATTCATAATGATTCATTCTTTTAATCTGCATGAAAAATAAGTTTGTTTAATTGCCATATTTTTTTAATTATATATATATAAGATAATAATATACTTCTGTATTAATTAATGTACTTAAATGGGAAACTTACTTCTTCTTCTGTAGCTGATTCAGCTACTTTAAATACTAAAGATTCAGTTCTGAATCTCATGTTTTCAGTAGGAACAAACCCATCAAGGAATATATTGATACCTAAAAAAAACATACCATTAGCATCATTAAAGTTTACAAGGAGGAAATAACCATAGTTTAATAAATGTGTCTTCGGTCCAGAGAGGTATCATTGAATGAATGAGGAACTCCATACCATACCCTGTGGGCTAACAAACAGGTGGGTAAAACAATGGGTGGTCAACGACGCCACTACGTCGCGCTATAGCCACTAAAAACATAAACCGCATTGTAGGACCTGAAGAGACTCTTATTGTCTCCTTTGAAGAATCTCATGACAGGGAATGCTTTACATCAAACTTATGCAGTTGAAAAAATGCGATAATATAACAATATATACAAAAACGGCAGATGCAACATACCTTCACGAACAGAAAAAGGCATAGTGACTACGCCATAAGCACCAGGCACACCGTACAGACAACAGATGAAATCAGACAAATAGTCCAACACAGACAAATCATGCTCTACTACTATGATGAATCTGAAATAAATGTTCTCAGTAATAAGGAATTCGCGCTCAAAGTGCGTTTGTATCAATCGTAACGAGCGCTAAAGCAACCTCGGGTGAAGTTGGATGAGTGACCGCTGGAGGAAAAATCTCATGGGCCCTGCTTTGGATGACACAACATTATGCCATTATAACAACGCAGTCTTTATGCCTTGTCAAAATGCCTCATGCAGTCTAAATACCTCAAACACTGGTCGGCCACTAACCCATTCACCAGTGCGCACTGCAAACGTACCAGGCCCCCTCAGTTGTGAGGAGACCTAAAAATTCACACATTTACAAAAACACATGTCACGATTACAACGGCCATTCATTATTCTTTTATCTACAACATTTATGGATTATGGATTGTACAGAGCACTCAGGTACTGACTTGTTCACATCATTTTGAAAAGTTAGAGCTACATTCCAGAATTTCGAGCCTTGAACTCTGAGTATTAAACCACTCTACTATTACTGCTTCCATCCATCAGCTTTTAGGCACTACTGGACATAGACCTCCCCTAATCGAAAACAACTCCGACTGGTTCTATGCCCTCTGAATCCAGCGGTTTCCCACTGTTTTCTTCAGGTCGTCAGTCCACCTGCTGAAACAGTATAACTGCTTATTATGACTCAAATGATCAGTAAGTACAAAGAATTGAAATCCTTACTTATATTATAAATGTTAAAGTGTATGTAGGTTTGTTCTTGTTTCACGTTGCAGAGCTGTGGTATCATATTTTTTGCAAAGGTAAGTTTATGAGCTGGATTGTGATATAGGTAACTTTTTATCCCGGAAAAATGCAAGGTTCCTGTGGGATGGATACATTTTTCAACTAATTGAACTACTAACATAAGTGTTACTTACTTATCGGGGTGTATAAGGGAGCGAATTGTGCGAGCGGCATTGAGACGCTGTTTTACATCTAGATACGAAGATGGTTCGTCAAACATGAATATGTCTCCATTCTGGATGCACACCATGGCGCAGGCGAAGCGCTGCAGCTCCCCTCCCGACAGAGCGCCGATCTCGCGGTCACGGATATGTGACAGGTCTGATGGGTAAAGCAATGAAACCTTATTAAAAAACCACTATTTTCAAATAAGTAATTTATAAAAATAATGTTAACGTGACTGACGACTAAATTTGAAGAAGCTTTAATGAAACAAACCCGAGTCGATCGTTAAAAACTTACCAAGCATAGCACATATTTCTTTCTGTTTTTTCAATTCATCTTTTTTATCCAACAATTGTGCTACAGTTCCTTTCACAGCCTTGGGAATTTGGTCTACGTATTGGGGCTTAATCAAAGCCTTCAGGTCATCTTCGAGGATTTTTGTGAAGTAGTTTTGGAGTTCTGATCCACGGAAATGCGACAAGATCTCCTGCCAGTCTGGGGGATCCTATATTGAAAGAATTAAGAATTAAGAATGAAGTGTTATTCATTAAGTACAAACTAGCAGCTTTAGAAAATACAACATAGTTTTCAATTTCCATTTTATATTGAAATGCATGAATTATCTAGTTGTCTATGTCGGTAGTAAATGGGTTGTCAGTTTCAAAGCAGGTCTATTGTTTTGACTCAAATATATTACTTTGTATAATAAACAAATGAAAAACATGGAAATTAAAATAAATCAAGAGGGCTTAGTATGTGCACTAAGTAACTGTTCCACAGATATTTTGCAGTCATTAGAGTCTATCTCAAATACTATATAATTACACAAACATTATGTATTATAATGAACACCCACTTACTTAACATTTTAGAGCTTGAATTATTGCTAATTAAATTAAAATTGAAGACTGAAATTCCTCATATCGATTAAACCTTTTTTTCCATGTTGCTGTTGGTCCTATTGGCCTTTACAGTATCACCAGTTAGGAAAAGTCTACTATTCAACATTTACACTTGAACTTTTATATGTAAGACTAGTAACTATGCCAGACCTATACACTCACACACAAATACACACAAACACACACACACACTGACACATAATCT
Source organism: Dalla quadristriga (assembly GCA_018245335.1). Classification (NCBI taxonomy): domain Eukaryota; kingdom Metazoa; phylum Arthropoda; class Insecta; order Lepidoptera; family Hesperiidae; genus Dalla; species Dalla quadristriga. Next base: position 26,588 of record DWLO01000051.1, read on the forward strand.
CTATTGGCCCACAAGTGAACATGGGCCTTGGCTCAGGATGAGAAGGGTTAGGCCATTGTCCAGCATGCTGGTCAGGTCACGGATTGGCAGGCTTCATACGCTTTTGAGAACATTATGGAGAACTATCAGGCATGCAGGTTTCTTCACTGATTATACTTAGATGAAGTTATAAACACTTATATTTAAAACTGTGAACACTGTACATATTACTATTCTAGTACATGTTAGTCAAAGCATGTAAGTTTGAAATAAGAACAAAATTGTAAGAAGATTTTGAAAAGGTTTGACTTACTGTATATCTTCCTAAATTGGGCTTTTGCTTCCCAGCAAGGATCTTTAGAGCAGTAGATTTTCCAATACCGTTCTGTCCCACAAGACCTAAAACCTCCCCAGGTCGAGGTATTGGTAACCGATGGAGCTTGAAAGAGTTCTTGGAGTACCGGTGAGTTGTCTGCTTCTCCAAGTTAGATGGAATATTGATGATTGTAATAGCATCAAATGGACATTTCTGCAAAATAATTTTGCTCATGTAAGCATCTGCAAAGGCAGTAGAAACATTTCATTGCTTCTATTTTTATCAAGCGTAGCAATGAGTAAATAATTTTCAAGGGCAGCATTGAAGATTTTATTTATGTGTATAGTATATTACTTAAGGTACAGTGAAACGTATGAATAGAATACATAAATAAAGACTCATTCTGGGACTGGAACTAGTTAGGTAGGAAGCACTATTGGCAAATTTCATAGACAATTTCTGTTTACTCATCATCATCATAACTCATATAAGGACGAAAGCATGTGCGTAAGGCTAGACTTAGTGAACTATTCAAAGCTCATGAATTTATCACTAATTTTCGACTCACCTTGACACATATACCACAACCAATGCAAAGCTCCTCGGATATGGTGGCGATCTTGTCGTTGGGGGTCACCTCGATGCACAACTTGCCCATACGCACCACGGGGCAGCTCTTTTTACACTCCTGCCTACATCTTTTAGGCTTGCAGCGATCAGCATTTACGATCGCAATACGTGTAAGCTTATCAGTCTCCTCGAAGTGTTTCTTGCGAGACATAACTGCAAACATAGTGACACACCTATAAAACAGTACTAGAGCAAAAATCTTAAAAATTCATTTTTACTTTCTTTCGATAGTATGTGGCACAAGAATTCTAAATTATCAGTGGCTTATAACCTCAACAAATCATATGGTAACGTGTTAACATGTACTGTAAAATTTTTCAGTAACAAATTATGTCTTAACCCAATTCTAAGCATTTTTTGGGAGTTATATTCAATCATAAAACAGTAAATACCTGATAAAAGAATGCGAACGTTAGCTAGACTTTGCCTACGTTCGCGTGTCCTTTTACCTAGCGAAATGTCACAATTCAAAAAGAACTAAATTAGGCAGTAGCGATGGCAACACTACTTTAAAACTTAATCACAGATTATGTAATAGATTGGCCCTATATTATAGTACTCTGTGATTCACGGCCGAAATAATGTTTTTTTTTAGAATGGATAATATCTGTTAACCCCAGTGGCTTCCACCAAATAGGGTAATGAGCTAGAAGAGCTCGACCACAACTCAGAAGACGAATAAGTTCTCCGGACCCCGGCAAAGTGCTGTGATCCGGACCAACTCTGTTCCTTCTGCAAAAATGGCAGGGCGATGAATATAGGGGCACGTGCTTAGAAGTACGAACTTGGTACCGACCTCGACTTAAACAAAAATCTTAGCGAGTCATTTAATTGATAGAGGAGGTAACTAAGTTACACCCCTTTATTTATTGGCAACAAAAGGTTTTTTTTAAAATACCCGGAGAGTTTTCTCAGTATGTCAAATGTAACCCCGGTATTTTAGCCTGTTATTAGAGCAGGGTTACGCCGTTTCGGTCGTCTACTGTCGACGTGTGCTAGGTTTGATAATTTTCCTTTAACGAGTCGGAGGTACCCTGCCCTAGGAGCTCCCGAGGGAGCGGGTGTAATTCAAGTGGACGCCCGTGAAGAGGCGGAATCCCCCGCGGTCATAATTATATGTATGAAAGTATACACCGTCATACGTTTTTCTCGTGAATTTCCGCAAAGTAACGCTTGATACAATTAATTAACTAACTCTATGCAAAAACGCACGTTCCGCTGCGCCGTTGTTACGTCAATCACCAAGCTCACAACATACAAACTGGTCTGAAATCTTATATATGATATACATACATAAATTAATAATTTTACGTTTTTATATACCGCGGGTTACCCAAGTTTCTGAAAAATCGGATGTTTGAAGCACTGAAGCACGTTTTTTTTTGTCCCGTATGTGGACCATGGCGTCGATTGAAGCGCGTGACAACAACACACCTCTTTTTTTGTTTTAATATGGCTTCGAATTTCGGCAACGCGGCAAACTCCAAAAAAACAGATTAAATTTCAATTCTAATCGTGGTCTGATCGGGTCGGATCGGGAAGTGTGTGTTAAGCCTTAAGCTCATACTGATAGTTTGACAATTGACAATACCAAGGCAAATCACTTTGACATTTTCATATCTTTCAATGTCTGTGATCATGATGTCTGTTAAAAGTTTTTTATAATGCGGCACAAGTTTTACACAATCAGACACAATGCAGTATTTTACTATTGTTTGTGAATGCCGTAACTGAAGGAGTTCAGTAAAAATTACAGGTTATTATTAGAATTATTTTTACTAGAATATCGCAGTGTTTTTGTGCGTGATTTTCATATTTCCGTTTACTTAATATGGCTTTGTTACTATTTAGAAAAATACTAAATAATACTGTGACTCCATATAGTTTAGTTTTGACCGCTTAGTTATTTGGTTTCATACTTTTATCCACTATGAGATTGTGGTTTTGGGCTCTTAGCTCTAGAATTGGTGGCCAATATCCCTTAAACTAGTGTTATGTAAAGAGTTACAACGAGTCTTAACATACTTACATAATGACTTTTGTTTTTGCTACAAGAGAATTTTATATTTTTATTGTACAGAGTTATAAAAATAATATAAAATGTTACATATTTGGAGTTTAAATTTGCTACCTATTAAATTTAAGCTTAATGTTTTTTCAGATATGTTGGAAGTTTGTATAGACAGCCTCGAGTCTGCAGTAAATGCTATACATGGAGGAGCTGACGAATTGGAAATATGCAGTTCTTTGCCAGAAGGCGGCCTTACTCCATCGCCAGGATTGGTTAAGGAGGTTTTGAATCTGGTTTGTGTGGATTATTTTTGGTGGCTGCTTAGAAACTGCTTGGAACAAATAACTTTTACTAAATATGATATGCAATGCAAGCTTATTGAAAAGCAAATTAATATATTTTAAAAAGTGTTTATAAATGAAATAAGTTCAGCGCGGCTATAGGCACTGGCCACATACGTTGGTAGACTTCACTCATGTTTGTGAATATTGTGAAGAACACTCAGGCATGCACGTTTCCTCACAATGTCATACAAATAACTTCAAGGCTTCAGAGTGTTTTGCCTGGATTTCCTAAGTAGGAGAAACTATTCTTAATTTTTTTTTTAATAAATAATTACCTTGTTACCAAAAAACAGACGGTAAAAAGATAAGTGAGCAGTTTTAAATAAGCAAAAAGCTGAAAATGTTCAATGCCGAAACTTTTAATGCAGAATATGCATAATGGTAGCTACAAATACTTATAATTACTGTTAAAAAGTTATGAGGGGCTAACACAATAATTGCCTAAAATATTTTAGTTAACTATCTATCAAAAATTTCCTACTCGTTTTACTTTTAAATCTGGCTTTCTGTAGCTTAATCACACCCATGAGAAAATATGCTGTAGCATTATTTCACAAAATTGTGTCACTTTTTTCTATAACATGCCCTTTCCAAAGCTTTAGGCCTCTGTCTCGAATCTTGCGGGAAGCGGGGTGGCAGTGGCGGCGGCGCGGGTGTGGCAGGATCTTATGCGTAAAATCAAATGAACCGGCCCTTGTAAACAGCGGCGCGG
>DWLO01000052.1:0-30578 GCA_018245335.1 Dalla quadristriga
ATGCGCGGCTAGTAAGAGTTCAGTGCAAGTCGGGTATTAATATAAACTGACAGAGATATATAATAAACATTGTGAATAACTTTTGGGGTTGACTAATTGAAATAGTATAGGATCGATAAACAGATTTAAGGAGTACGTGGAATAACAGCGATAAGTGTAGGTACAGGCAGCAGTAACAGAGCCGGAGTAAGGGAGTCTTATGGAATAGGATTGTTTAACAACATGTTGATCAAACTAATTATGCAAAGAACAGTATCAAAATACCGCAAGGGCCGCAATCGCATGCCGCAGCCGCAACCAATTCTCGCAGCCGCAACCAATTCTCGCAGCTCTGCATTCCACCGGTACGTAGAGTGCCGGTATTTCTGCATACGACGCTTCATTTTGATGTCGACTCGCAATCTGACATCTCTCACGATTTTCCGCCTTTCTACACCATGACTTTAAAGGGTCTAACTGAACGCATTCAGTTTATCAAGAGATTAAATTATGGACTGTGGCTTTTCAAGAACCCCACCTTAATAGCTATATTGGTATCAAGTACAAGTAAGCCGCTAGTGATGAGTGATTCGGAAACATGCGAGATTACTCCTGATAGCTAAGTTGGTCGACTTCAGGATAAGCTGCCTGCCAGCTTGCAGCTTTGTTTATGCCGGATTGCATAAGCTACTTCAAGGCAGATACAAGTGGAGCCTTCTCAGTAGAAACGTACATGTTACAGGTATAATACAAATATAACCAATCTGTCATTGCAGCCATCACTGCACCCTATGGATATCTGTAAGAAAGAAATAATTAATTTTGCCGTTGTTTTCTCAGTGGTATAAAGTCATGGGTTGAGCTTCAACAGATCGATATTATCCATCTGAATACCTAATGAAACTTGCAATGCGCATGTGTTTGCTTCAGGGTAGTATTGATCTAGAATGTCCTTGCTCTTGATGTGTACTTTTCTCGCAACTTAAGCCTCATGTTGTCAAGCGTGGCGAGCCATACGCAGATTCTGAGATACTAAACATCGTCGATTGGTCCCTGTTTTTATCATTGTCACAGGCGCGATGATAACACTCAGATTAACCACTTGATTAAACCCAATTATGCGATTCCTATACCTTATTGGTGGCCAGTAATTCAATATTTGTTGTCCTTAAAGTAGCAATAGACTTCTACAGTATGTTCCAGGCTCCTGCAGGGGCCAGTACTGTAAAAAGAGACCCGTAACAGCCGTGGGAAGTAAGGTTTAAATACTGCTATGGGGCAGTAGTCGAGGTGTTTTGTTTATACCAGGAATGTGTCCTTGCGGGAGTCATTCTCATGTATCAAACTGAATTATGTCATGTTTGTAATATTTAATTTTAACTTCTATAAACAAACGCATTTGGGACGCATTAAAATGAAGACTCAATGTTTGCTGTGCTTTATGGTTCTTAAGACGCTTTTTTTAATATTGTGGTACACTAGGTAAGTATAGTTTCTTTTGAAGCTCTCTAAATTTATGAGAAAATAGCTTCTGGTCATCTCCTACACAGCGTTGCGTTGTGTTACATTTTAATTTAGCTATATTATTTGACTAGAAGCACCTTGTTGTGCAATATAAATACTTTATTTAATTTTGTAATTTTAGCGTGAAAATGAAATGTACAAACAATAGCGTTAATGTAAAATAGCTTTCCAAATGTGATTTGGTTCGTCGCAGTGGTTCTCTAGATAGTAACCAAGGAATTTCGGGATGAAAGGTTAACTTAGTGTCACTCATCTTCCAGCCATATTTCATCAATAGGTCACAAACAGACCCTAGACAGACTGTCCGATGGTCATTGACACAGGTAGTCATTGACATAAGTATTTAAAGAAACGAACCAATTACCTAGAATGCGATTGACAGCAGAAAGCAGAAACGGACATGAAATGCCGGCGAAAGCTAAATGTCAGCCAACATAGGTTTATAGAAATAAGTGAGTTACTGCCAAAGAACCAACTGTGTGTCAGCTTGTTTGCGATGTATTGAACAACAATATTTGAACTCTTCAATAAATTACTTTCACCAAACCAATACCTTGTTTATGTATATCTGCAAATCGCGAATCGCAAATACGGAATTCAAGATCCGCATTATGCTTTGTATTTGTATGAGCTATTTAAAATTTTACTCATGCATCAGTTAGATTCGTGCCTCGCTTTGGTAGAATTATCATAAAGTCACAAATCTTTCACGAACAGTTATTGTATATTTGCCGCGGGCTTTGTAAGACATCTAATTTATTGTGGTTCCCTTTTGAAGTCGTATTATGTGTTACTGTCTATAGAAAACAAATTTATATTGAAAAGCTCATTTGTATCAAAAATGCACGTAGGTACTAAGAAATCATTTAAAGGTTTAACACACTAACACACATAACTATCAATAACTACGTACGACTTGCAACTGATTGCTGTTGCATATTGATTAAGCTGATTACTTTATAGATGACCACTTTTATCGGCCATCTAAGGTGAGAACGACCGAGAATGATTTTTGTCGGAGACTACACACTCAAACTCCAAACTCAAATTTTCGCCCTTATCCTGCCAAATACGGTAGGAACCGATAGTTGTGGGATCGGATCAACGGGGTCCGTCCTCTTACGAAAGTCAGTCGTAGGATTAACCACTATGTGGGGTCTATTTCTACCTAATTTTGTAAGATCGACAAAAAGAGGTCTTATGCAATGCCTAAGTATAGTATAATAATATACGCACTAACCACTCATGAAGTATGACTTCGTCCTTTAAATGCGTTTTACACTGACATAACAACGTGCCCAAAATGCATTTCGGCTCTCCCCGTGTTAAAATTTGAATAATACCAAACTGACTGGGGTGGCTTGAATTGATTTTCGTAAAAACAAAAGCCAGTAGGCGGGTTGGACACAATTAGAGTTCAAACAAATTGTACCGCGGCAAAACCCATTCGTATAATATTAGCAAAGCACACCAGGTTTTTTTTGCTTAAGTCTAGATCGTAGTTCTTTAAAGCAGCATCACCAATTTGGTAGGAGAGAATTGATATTTAAACTATCAGACTCTTTCGAAACACAGTATAATATCAGAAAGCACCAGTTGTCGAGACGCTCAAAAGCTTCCGCTACCAACCTTCCTTTCACGTGAACCCTCCAATTCCAATGAGGATTATTGGTAGTGACAGTGAAGTGCAATCATGCGTATTAGGACCCAATATTATTAGGTCTCATGGCAGCCACTTATATTCTTTGAGATATATCGCTACTTTCAAAATCCAGCGTCGAAACAGATTACAGTTTGGGATTAAGTTGTCAGGACAAAGTGTTTGTTTGTGTTACTCTTAATAGCTCCCTGCTTCCCTTTAAAGTTTTCTATTTCAGGGCGCAGTGATCTTTTGATTACCGCTGACGAGACATCAAAGATGTTCGAAACAGTTTAGAGTTCGGTGCCAAAATTGTAAAACCGGAACTTAAATTTCTTTTTACTGCACCTCGTGAGACTGTCCCGATTCCTCTCTGGTAGGTATGACAATTTGTCACCATATTAACTTAGTTTGTGAATTAGTAGTTTTGAAATAAAATTCTTTCAAATCCCTTTTGCTTATGAAGCAATTTGCAAAGTAAATCCAAAAATGTGTACTTTTCCGTCTGCAATATTTTAAAGCCGTCGTTTTATGATGCCGATTACTATCATTATTACTTACTATTATTTCTGATATAATTCAAGTACCTACCTGACTTAGCAAAGTAATAACAAAAATTTTTACTTCCAGTTTTTCGAAGCTTACTGACTAGTCTGTGTTACTGACATTTGTTAATGCCGTCAAATTGCCGTACAAAATTACTGTTACTTATCGCAATTCTATTAAAAAGAGTTTGCAATAAAATGGCAAAACAATATATATACCTATGCCTAATACGTATTTTGTTTGCTTGTACAGTTGTATTGTAGTTGAATAATTCACGTGCTCAAAGTAGGTATAATAGTTTGTTTGATGTTGCCCTCTTTTGGATGGCGAAACGATAGATAGATAAACACTGAAAACTGAAACAGGTGTTCAAACATGCCAAAGCATGAGAGATTTTCAAGTGTTTGAAGGTACAAGTGCTTTAATAAAATTGCCAGGTCTCTCTGGCTTGTGGAATACGCTGGTTTTATATTTGACCCATAAAAATCTGTCAGTCGCCATTTTATTGTTACATTTACGTGACGGTTATGAAACAGACCCTGTGTATCACCTCTCGTTAGACAATTCACTTTACAAGTGTGCTCAGCTCAGCTCAGCCTTTAGTCCTCACAGGAACCGGAAACGTTAACCTTTTCGGAGTTTCAATCGAACTATTTTTTGAGTTAGGGTGATCAATACGCATATACGGTAGACTTTGACTTTAAAAAGTGAGTGGTGCCGGCCTGAGTTTTGAACTTTGAACCCCTGAAAACCACCTAAGACAAAATCTTAACTATTCACGCGTCGCATCTCGGATTGAGTTCAGTTACAGAGGTCGTACCATAACCGTTTGTCAGCGCATGGGTGGAAACACTAAACCTACTAACTGTGTTAACACCCGTGAAGGTGAGATGGATGAAAATTTATTTGAATGTTTAACATTCCATTTCGTTATGTTCATTATGTTAAACAGGGACACGCTTTCCAGGTTGCCCTCAACATTCGTGTTTGTGGGATAAGTTTTATGAAGGACGTTTAATGTTCATGTTTATTATGCTGCTTTCTATGAATCTCTTGGTAGAAATACTGCTGTTATTCATTGCATTTTGTTAGAATTATTGGTAAGAGTTGCGACCGACTCAAAATACAAGCAGCGCTTTATAATTTTTACGATTACACCCATGCCGTACAAATTTTCTTTGTGATCTATGTACTCCGTGACATGTTCTTAGTATTGCATGGAATTTACCGAACTTTTGTAGGTAAGTTTTAAAGTGGAGCAGTGGTGCAGGTTGGTAGAACGGTTGACTACAACCCTATTTTGACGACGCATATTTACTGAATCAATACGCGCGGTGTTCATTTCACACTTCCCACTGATAATTATTACTTCGAACATTCTTGATTGTTTATCTTAAACTTATTCTGAATAATTCCGATGCTCTCACGATAGTGCCATGGAACTGACCAATACTCTCGTTTAATGCAACCGTTCCTTTAGAATTACCCAAATGGCTGCTGAATAATGTATCTAGTCCAACAGTTATTCCTCGAGTCTCATGCTAATTACAAGTATTTAGTCCCATTGAACTGTATCCGCCCTATACCTCTCGGCATTGTGATTGTATTTGGAACGCGAAAAATGTAACATCCGTTAATTAACTTAAATGTACCTTTGGAGAACAAAGAGGAGGTACGGCGATGACATGATCAATAGAATAGATAAATTACCGAAGCAATTCATCCAGTAATTTGTGTATCAGACTGAAAAATTTGGTTGCCCTTCTTCCATTACATAATACTAAATCTCCATACACAACAACAAACAGAAGAAAGAAACACGTTAAGAAGGCAAGGGTGCGGGATTAAAATAAAGTGGATTCTGATGACCGTGAAGGAAAAGTAACTGAAGTTTTTTCAATTGTGCCCAGAATTTAGTAGTGCATCATTTGTAACACATTTAAAACGTTAAGCCAATGATGCATGAAGTTTAAGATGATTGCATCGGCCGTGGTGTCTCCTTGGGTAATCTTACTTAAACGAGGTTATGTCGACGGAAGTACTGCACTGTCATCAATTGTTGTGTGGTAAGATGAGAATATAAGTGAAACCTGAAGATTACAAGATTTCTTGTAGTTAGACGGAAAATTAATTTTAGATCTGATCTTGCATGGTGTGAAATACTAACCAAATCCTTACTAATATAATAAATGTGAAAGTGTGTTTGTTGATTTGTCCTTCTTTCATACTGCAACAGAGCGACGGATTGATGTGATTTGTTGCATATTCATATTATTCATGTTTGTATCCGGAAAAATGCACGGCTCCTGTGGGATAGATAAAGGAAGATTATGGGGGTGATTCCACGGGGAATGCCTCGTCTAAATATATTTATTTGTTCTGGTATCATCATCGCACTCTAGCAACACATATTATACGAAATATATATGGGACATATAAATGAAAAACTTACATGTTTCCTAGTCTAGTTGAATAACATCTAATTCCTTATTTAACCTTTCAAATTCCCGTAAGAGTCATGCATCGAACATTCTAGTGAGGTCAATAGCAACTAGAGGAAGGAAGTGCGTGTCCAATCGTAGATCGAGGAGTCGTGATCTTACGACCCGCCTGCAGGCTTGCATAGGATCAAGTCATGATCTTATAGTGAATTCGAATCTTTAGAACATGTATGATCCGGACTGTGGATCTCAGCTGCTTGAAGCGGAAAGGATAGCTGCTCAGGTGTACATTAACCCTAGCGGCAATATCGAGCCAATCAGAAAATTTACTTGCATTTTAGAGTGACGCTCGTCGCCGCGTCAGGTAGTGCTATTAATGACCTAATCGCATGACTCGTAAGATTTGAAGAGTAAACGATTATGGAAAGGTTAATTTGATAAACGTACGTAAATCAAATTACCTACTTAATGCCACTTTTGGAACGCTATTTTGATTATGTTATCAATTGCGGACTTATTTCGGAGGGTTTAGCGCACAAGAGTGGTGTTCGCGATTAAATTGTGTGATGTATAAATCTCCAGCTTTGGTCCAATGTTTTATCGTATCCGCTATCCGCTTACTTTTACGTAGCAAAATGCAACTTGCTGTAATATTTCACAGGCCGTTGCAGCTAACTTTGCTCCACATCCGAGCTAATGTGTGTTTGGGTGCAAGTCCTCATTGCTTTGCCGCAAGTGTGCAATTGTTCGTCGACATAGTATTTTCCGCCTTGAGGCTATTGGCCAGTGTTATGTTTTAAGTGGGTTACCGCAGATTATGTGGTTGTGTCAGCATATCAGTTTTCTCATTTATCTATATTATACCTAGTGGGTTGTCTGCGTTTGACGAAAGGTTATTAGTGAATGGTGTTTCATTAAAGTTTTACCTTTGTTACTTTCATTATGCATGATAGATTATACAATAATGGACTTCATAAATCTTGCCAATTTAAAGGTACCATGAACATCAAGTGTTTAACCTTCAATAAAATATGGAAAAAAAACAGAAGTTCACTTCCGCGTTTTCTATTCGAAGATAGCGTGAATACTGTCTGGCCCACTTACCTAAAGATCATTGTTGGAGAGATTCTCAATATCGAAGACAATGTAACCGAAGTGGATCATCATTGCGCTAATTATCGTCATGTCAACATTTAATTAGTTTGTGTAATTGGAACTTGTGACTTATAAAAAGAAATACGTATTTTAGAAGATTTTGAAATGAATCTCTCTTGTATCTATGAAATCACAGCAGCTGATATATGTATAAATAAATTAGAGCCTACTAGTGTGTCAAAATGGAGACGAATCGAATCATCATCTCATCTCAAACTCATTTTAATAATTTAGCAGTTAAGAAGGAGCTATTAGGCAACTGATGACCATATCCACATAAGGACTGCTAAAATCCTAATCCTCCTTTGGCTTTGGTGTTGTAGGCTGATTAGGATTCAATTGTAATTGCCAGGCCGATCGTTTGTGCCCATTACCTTTGTGACCTCATGCTAGTTGTTTTCCTTACTATGAGATTTCGCATGTACACAATACCATTGTAAAGCAGATTGATGGTTGTTAGCATAAAAGTCATTAAGGGCAAGAAATCGATTATGGATAAGGCATGTAGACTTATTTTTTACTGTGTAAGTTATTCGTCAGACTATAAGACATTTTGGACAAATATGTCAAATAAATACAAGCGTACGCGGACGAGTAAAAAAAAGGACTACGCGCCGCTCATGTCGAAACTGAAGCACAGTAAGATCTATGGCTACGTAATTTGAGGGATGCCAGATGAATGCAAACGGTGATAATTTGGCACACTATGACGCGACTATGATGCGAGAGGCGTGTATATGTACGAATTGATTGGCACAGTCAGGGTGCTTCACTTTCGATCTAGGTGACGTGGGGTTTACCTTTTCTGTACTAGCCCATCCCAAGCGTTTATCTTACATTTTTAGACTTAGATTTTCATGTAATTTAAGAACAAACTTTGGTGGCTTTTCGAATAAGTACATACATAACACATATATTGCAATCGAAGGTTTGTAATTGCAATAAATGCCAATTCCGATAATATGTACAATATAGAGAGCAGACTCAAATGTCACGTTAGGTAAGCTTTATGTATCTGTAGGTAATTAGAGTAGTTCTCAGGGATATCGGCGGATGGAGCACGATTTGTTAAATGTTAATGCCGTAAGTTTTATTGTTTCCAGCGGGAAGGTATACGCCCTTTAGATATTTCACGCGCCATTTAACATTGTTAGCTGAGCGCTGCAGATCTTAATAGCGAAAGTTATGAGAACGTGGTTTCCGATGTTTTGATCGAAGAGATTTCTTGATCTGTTGGAGTTTTGTAAAGAGAATGCTTTCAAATGATGATATTCTTGAACATTTCAAGAATGACGCTAGAAACTAAAACTTTACTTAACTATTAGATAGATAATCTTGTCATGTATATTAGTACAATTACGAGGTTTAAAAGCGTGTAAATAGATTGAAAGATAAGGAAAGACGTATTCATCATTTATTAAGTTGTTACTCAGTATAGTATTTAAAACCTGTCTAATTTCGTCCTCTAAGTTCAATTATAAACATGTTTATGTTATCCTTTGCACTATTACATTTTATTTTAATGTTCGCACATTCATATCAGCTCCTTCGGTACCTTTCTCTGAAAGTCAGAAATTACGTTGGTTTCTTACGATTTTCTTGTCGTGAGTCGTGACATCTTAGCCAGTAGGAATTTCGCATTTCAGAATAAATTTAAACTACCTTAGCAACTAAAGATATTGCGATAAGGTAACGATCATGTACCACGGGGGAGTAAATATATTCAAAGAGAAATTAATAAAACGCCTAAAAGGATAGCCAGAAATATACAGGCAGTTGGCAACACGCCAGCGCTGCGGTCATCTACTGTATTAGAATGCACTGGATTACTGGAAGCTTGGTTGGTATGCTTAGGCATGACACTATGACATATAACTTGAAGATGAATGTCCTGAATTCTGATCTATTCTTGTTTCAACTTATGTATTGTGAATATTATAATTAAAATGATTATATTAAAATATTTTATACAACTTTTTTTGTTAACAGGTATCTGGTGACGCAATAATAAGTGGAAAGATGATGCACTATTCATAAGGTATGTGATTTTCATTGATTGTATCACACAAAAGAATTAGTCAGATCATACTATCAAGATATCTGGTTTGGAGTATGGATTGCCAACATACTTGACCAAAGCTAGTGAAAAGAAAAAGCAAAGGTCGTTATCACCACATAATACTATTAAAATATATATTGTATTATATCACTGTAACACTTGCAGAACTTAAGTATAATCGATGAAATGACAAGGATACACTGTTGTAACACTCGACCTGACACAGGAAGTGTGAGACAAATTCTTGTAATCTAAGTAAAGTAAACATGATCTTTTCCCACGGCTGAGCAGTTCAGAAGTGGACGAAATTACGAGTATTAAAGCAATTTTACGCACCGCGGCGCCTCCTCAACTCTACCTAATGTTATTGCTTTGAACAGGCCGCTTTCGTTCTACGGCTATTGTGGTGTTTTATGAGTCATCTTATCGGCAAATATTTGGGAATTTATGGCTATTCTTATTTGAAAATGGTCGTCCTCATCGCCACATCATCTTGGTTGTAACTGATAAATCATTTTTATTTTACTTTGTCTTTAGCAAACCATAACGATGTAGCTCTTGGACTTCGAGTATCGAGTCAGAGTATAATTGCGATCTTACGGAAATTTGCGTTAATGGTCAATGAGAATTAAATCAAAATCGAGAATCAGTGACTTGACATTGTCAGCTTAGGGGTAAGGCTTATTTATATTCATTGGAGTTAGGTAATTTACTAATAATTGAGAAATGGTTCTCAAGCTAAACAATGTAAAATCGATTCATCCATACTCGAGATACAAGTGTAACCACCAGGGGTTTTAAGAATTTCAAGTTCGCCCAGTATTAAAAATGACGGCACGGTAACTTATGTTTTTAGCCACATGCATTTTCATAGAAACGGACACATTGCATGAATGTAACTTAATACATAATTATAAATGGTCAGTAACACTGCACCAATCGTTCAAGGATTCGAACGGTATTTTGTTGCATAATTGCTCTAAAATCAACTAGATTTGGTGTAATTAGACACTAAAAGCGGTCAGCGAACAGGCATTATAATTTAGTCACCACGAGGACAATACTGATGGCCTTGTAGGCTGCTGAGACAGTTCAGTGAACCCACTCGTTCCAAATAAAGACGGAATTCCAAACGCTTTGAGTAAAGACGAATATAGCGTAGACAAATAATATATTATTTGTAAATCCCATTCACCAGTCTGTGTTTTAACTGTCGGGGTAAGTGCTCATTATGTTTTTTTTTTACAATTGTGACAAGAATAGTACGTTATAGATTGATCCAACCTATAGATTGAAAGATCTAATTTGTACGAAAAAACGCGAAATATTCATGTTTGTTTAACGTAAACCACAACATAGATGTGTATGCATTATCTCATTGCTTCTTAACTGAACATAACTAAACACCGAATCTGATCATCAACGAGAAATGTTTAAATGTGTCTATTTGTAATTGCTATCTTGACATCACTTTGAAAGCGTGAAGAATCTCATATTCATCCGTGTACTTAATTAAGTCAAGTACCCACCTAAGCTCCCTTTGAACGAAACACAAAGGGCCCTACCGGGTGTCCAAACAGTGCAGTAACGAGTATGAATGGTCGCTCGTGGCTGTAGGTGTCCGATTGTGATGTAAGAACGGGATACGGAGGCAGACATGTCGCGCCGCAGAGAACACTGTAACGACGATGATAAGGTAATTAATTAAATCCAAAACGAAAAGCAAGCTGTTGTATCTTCTGCTTAACGAAGTTAATAGCTATGGGAATAAATGAGGTGAATCCCCATACATTAAGAACTAGAAAACATTTAAGTATGTACGTAATGTTATCACAGATTATATTAAATAGCGATATTATTTTTAAAATAGTTTGTGGAAAAAATTATTTCTTACAAATATCAGTAAGAACTAAGAACTAATAAGAATGTTTAAAAAGTACCAACTTTCACGACTCTTCGAAAGCTAATGACTAGTAATGATTAAACGCGTTGACCAACAAAACCGTGTAAGATTTGCATTTGGAGAGCTTCTTACGAGAATGACAACACAGTAAGTGAATAACACAACGCCTTCATTCAATATAATGGATCTCTTAACATTTTCTTTATCCATTGATAAATAAGCATTATTCGTAATTAACAGAATATTTTTCGAACTATTTATGCTAGCCAGTTTAGTTGACGTATCCAGCTTAGTTCAATTTAGGACTATTAAGGTCTTGTTTTCTACTCTACTATCTCATCATACCAAAAGCATATTGTAAAAAATGGGTATTTTTAACACAAATTATCCGACGTAGAAGCATTGCAGTCAAAAGAATCGAGTACCCACTCTAAACTTCAAAATGATGTAGAATTTTCTTCAACCCTAGTACCGAAAAATCCAAACTATGTCAAAAACAATAGCATTACAGCAGAAATGCGTGTGGCCGTGGTTAAAACGAGCGAATTATCATACTGGTCTACCGTCATACTAATCAAAAGATAAGAGTATATTGAAATGATCTTTATCTATGCTATGGACACAAGATACGCGGCAAGTTGTGACACGCGAGCGTGGGCGCGTCGCATGAACTGCAGCTAACTGTTCAGCCGATGATTCTGTTAATCCAAGCCGCGCATGGTGACTTATGCCGTGCAGCGGAATTGTTCTGCAATTTGTAAGACTTCAATAGATTCCAAGTCGAAATCATCACCCCTTGCACTATGTTTTAGTAACCCTTGCTCAATTATTTGATCAGTCGTCGTCATCGCGTCGTATGTTTGCTGTTGTCCAATTGAAATTTATTGTAGTGCATCGACTGAATGGACCGTAGCTGTAGAACTTCAGTGAGATCATAAGGTTTTTAATGTTGGTATTGATTACGAATTCTAGTAATCTTGAAATTGGTAAACAAACGTTACTTCAGTTATAGCACCTACGTTTATTTTGAATCTAAGAATTCCAAAACCTTTGTAGAGCTGCTTGCAATTAACTTGCTGATTTAGTGTTATTATTTAACTCTTTATTCTACACCATACAAAATTACAAAGGATTATACAACAAAAAAATCTATTTTACATGGTCAGTCTTATCACTAAGCAGATATTTCTTCCAGTTCAAGCGGTTTTACGAAGCATCGCACTCTTTATGCCAAAAGATGGTCACCGTGATCTTTGGAAGAAATATAAAGAATATGCGTGGTTACTAGGAAGAAATAATCAGTTAATTTAAAAGTTTAAGCTTACATAAATAAGTTTGAAATGAATGGGCGTACTTACGTCCTAAATTGAATTTCTCCAAATAAAAGAGTATCAACGAAGAAACAACGGCACTGAGTTGTATTGAAATTTATTACGGCCACCTTGATTGTACGAACAATACTAACGGTCCGGCAGATTAAACAAATGAACATAGAACCGGTGACCATAAAAGAAATTACGAAGTTGTGCAATGCCCACATTATTCTGTGAAACCTTATATGCACGTAGTTATTTACGTCGTGCGTGAAGGAAAGTGTTTCTCAATGCATTGTTATATTTGTAATATTGATAATGTTAAGTTATTAACTAGGCATTTATGTTTATTGTTGGTATTCGATCTGAGGATGTATAATATGCCCATCACGCTTGTTGTGTCGCAAATCCTTACAACGGATAAGGCATGTTATGGTAATGACAGATTACATACAAGTAAAGTTAATCGGCGCTGCCGGTTCATCCCTGGACCAGCAGCTTTAGCTGAGTGTAGGCCCATTTGCCACATGACACTGCTGCATTGACCACTTTAGTAATTGAGCTTCTTACAAGTGTTTTTATGTTAAGAATAAGTATGGTGCAGAGTGATGTCCAAATAAAGTTATTTATTTCTTACTTTCTTTCTAATGGAAATTGCTGTTAATAACTTTAGCACTGCACGGTGTCTAAGTAATCTGTGTAATCGTTTTTGCACGAGCATTAAAGACACGTTAGTTCCGATCCAAGGAACAAATAAAAGCTGCGCATGATATTACATGTCAACCCTGCTTATTATTTTGTTCTCAGTAGGTGGATGAACATCCTTAGTTCGATGGAGAAGTAACAAAGCCGCAGCTGTCAGTGGGTTTCGGTGAGAACGACATGGTCGCTGACATGCCATCACAAGTCGACCTTCTTTGCTTTCAGTAGTAGTATAAGTCCTCGGAACGACACGACATAGGTTCATGATGAAAACGTTATTAATCCTATACTGGAGCTCAGATTTGTCTGTTCTTTCTTGGAGAAAAAATTTATATTTATTAATATCTGTGATATACATTTGTGACTAGTTCCTGCTCTTATTTACGCATATGCATTAAAAACAACTCATTTTTAAATTTTGAATGGAAAAGCCAGTGGACAGAAAAGAGGAGGAGAAGAAAGGTTTCGCATATCTGGCCCATAAAGAGGTATTTTTGCGCCATTTTTAAAACACCCGATGAAATAGTCCACAGGGGAAGCCTCAGTCTTATAAAACTATACTGACTTAGCTGAGCTAATTTCCATACTTTGCAATGGAGTTTTGGTGCAAATGGGCAAAAACATGCTGTTATGGTGCGAATGGCCGCATAAAAGCGCGAATCCCAAGCTTCATATGAGTGTGCATGGCACAGTATAAGCGTTCGTGCATGTACAGTAACCACGGTCCGCTGCAAAGGCCGACGATGCATTTGATGTGCATTCGAGCGCGTAATGTAATGCTTATGTTTCTTAGTACACGCAGTAGCAAGCGATAGTAGTGTTCAAGATATTGGACTGGCGCCATTTATAAAAATTCGTACAGAGTATTCGTGGTAGAGAGTATATAGCAAAGCTACAACCGCACACTGAGGAAGACTATCTATAAAGCTTAAAACTTGCCTGCGCCTACATTGAATTAAGTAGCCATATTGGGCCAGTGCAGCGTGATCTTGTATTATACATGTCCCAAGACTTTGTCGTCTAATGGCTCTTGCCAAGAAATTCATTGTATTTATACTACTGAACCATAGATTTATGGTTACTACTCGTGTCAACGCAGGATAATTTTTAGTTCGTACACGTATAAATTCAACCGTTTTGTCGTCAGTAATAGTTCTGTAAAAGATGTAATATTAGCCGGTCTATAATAGTCCTGAAGATACCAAATGTTTTGTCATCGTTTCTCCACTGACAAATATTTATGATTTGGAAGCCTTGTATGGACAGGAGGGAGACACAGGTCGAACACGTAGATGATAAATTTAAAAGAAAAGTTTTCACAATGAGTAACATCAATCAATCAACATACGTACAACATACAACCCTGCTTACATACGACTTATGGCCGCCTCTCCATTATCCCTACTTTCGCTTTCGATATGTAAAAAGTAGTTACGTACCTACTCTTTCACAATACAAAATAGTTTAATTTATACTATAATTTTGTTCATAAACTCTTAAATAAAAATAAGTACACTAACATGACAGTTTGACGTATCAGATTAGGTAGTAGAGTATTCTACTATTATGCTTGGGAAACTTCGCAATTGCTTACATTACATGAGCTTTATAGTTCCAGTCTGACACAGGTCAGATAACCTTGCCGATTAGTCGATAAACTGTAAGTAGAGAAATTTGGCAGAAGGCGAAATCGACCAGATATTAAAGTATCAGTATTGATAACTTTTATTGAATTTAGACAAAAGGTCGCAGTCATTTAGTCGGAAGTAGATATGAAAGTAAGGTAAAACTACCATATCGTTCTAAAGTAATGCACGAAGGCTTGGAAATAGTACATTTATAAAGTTTATAGTTATGTTCATTCCAAGAGAATATCTGTAGATGTCAGGACTGAATAGAATTAATACAAATGCAGTGGCAGTATTGATAGGAATCAAGGCGGTTATCGTCGGAGAAAGCTAATGTGAATACAGTCGCCATGAACTGTTATGAGGAAGCAAACAGCTTAAACAATTCATAGGTTTCTCCATTTTTAAACAAATATTAGGACATGGCATCATCTTGTACAAATTACGAAAACTCAGTGCATCTTAATAACAACGTGTAAACCAACAAAGTTTGTAAAGAGATTAATTCAAATGTTTGCAGCTGCAAAACATTTGTAGGTGTAAATATACTCTGAAGCTTATGTTATTTGTTGAATAATGTGGCACTGGGACCTGGCGATCATGTTCTGAACGCATGCAAATTAAGTTTAGGGAAAAATTAAGAAAGACCTTCCGACCTTGCTAACAAATTACATGATATTAAAATTGCCACACCATATTTGGACTAAGGTTTAAATAAACAGTAGATTAAATAGTCAATAGCTGTACATGACACGAAATAGAACGTAGAATATGTCATGGAACAATAAATAAAGGTTTGAATAAGTCGTATCTATTTTCCATTAAATACCGATACAGCTCAGATAGCGCTTGATATAAAAGTTATTCGTTATGCAGTATGTCAGCTTATAGACTTTGTATTTCTATTTTGAACTGTCGGCTACCGCTTAGCTAGTACATTATTAAAACATTAGTGGCTGTTGCTACACTGCACAGTCTGCACACCATAACTGCCCAATTTTTTAAAAACGTACTTAGTCTCGGCTTTTGCCTGTTTGTCAAAAACATATCTGTTTTCTTTATTTGTTTGTTTGTTAACTAATTTCTTAGTACAAACTTATCTGAATTTATTTTGGAAACTATCCTGTACATTGACAAAATACCTGAGTACCTGAACAAAATTTCCGCGGAAACAGCTAGTCGCGTACAAATGCGGAGAATCGCAATCAGATTTATTTTTGTGTTAAAGCAAATAATGTTGCTTGGTACACGTGTGGTTTATGGTTAATGTATCTTAAAAGCATCGAATCACGGAAAGCGTGCTTGAAGACTTTGAGGGTTATCCGTTTAATTCGGTGGCAAATTTGTTATTATTATGGTTTAGCTATAAATCATACAATATTGTTAATTTTAAATTGGCTACAAGCCATTAGCGGTCCATTGTCACGCCTCACAACTGAGGATAGTAAATTTAAATTAATATCTTGTAATTTGTCGTTGAGCTGCAAGTTCCCTCCCTTTTCGGTAGTGTTTAAATTTTAAAAGCCTGCCATCGTATATTTTATTACAACATCTATGTTTATCGATTAATACTAAGTACAACAGATGCTCTAGACAATTTTTACAATTGTCTGTGAATAAAAAAAAATTATAAAATGTATGTATTTTTATTTATATGCCCATAATCTTTAATCGATATCATCGAAAAGTAGAAAAGTAAATGACTCACTATACGAGTTATCGAATCAATAAATACAAATTGTCGAAAAACTATAATCATTCCTAATGATTGATCGTGTTTTTGGTTTCAAGCACTTGTCAAGCAAGCAAATGTCTTGGGTTTCAATATTGATTCTTGTAGGTCATCCAGATAGAAATCAGCCCTGAACTTTGCAAGCTGTTATTGAAATAAATGACTACAAGTATCTTCGTGAGACTACTACAATGTTTTTCGAGAGTTCCGAATGCTACGGCAGGGTTTATGTTAAGATCTTTTAAATATAAATATTAGACATTGATTGAAGTAAGAAACATCAGAATGCAGACCATTCCGATTGGTGAGATAAAAGTGTCCTTGGAAGTCAAAGTTGCTGCATAAGTAATCGTATTCGCTTTCGTACCACCCACACTCATTGTGCCCCGAGACTTATTACTCCTGAACCATTGCTTTTGCCATTTGTCTCTCGAACACTTTCACGTTTATACGCTATGACTGCTAAATGACCAGCTGAAAGACATGAGAAAGCCTGATCATGAGAATTCATGACATAGCCAGGGTTACAAAGTACGGAACGTGTATACGGAAACAGTATATTGTCATTGTTAGCACCATTTCAGCAATGTGAGTCAATTACTTGAAGAGACAGTAGAAGATTGCGGAAATTGTTTCATTTAACCCATCACATGTGTAAGTTACGACGTACTAAATATAATTCAGGAAGTTGGTGAAAGTTATCAAAAATTTTATCTACTTATAAGCCATAACATTCTTATTATGTGTATTGACATCGGTACCTAAAGATGATATCTCCATAATTCAATCCGTGTTATATTGACAACCATTTTGATCAAGATGGCACTTTACTTAAAATAATATGTGTTATCAAAATTGATTTGTTCTCTCCATTGGTACACCCGCAGTTTTAAATTGCAACAATTGAAAGTAAGGTAGCAAATATCTATGTCACAGATGGCTGTATACTGTATAGTCTAGTTTAATCAAGCACAATCAATAGTTTGACTGTGGTGAACTTTGCGATTTTATGATTTTCTACAAGTGGGAGGACTCGTTATAATGGTAGTATCTCGAGATTAATGTCTGAATTAGGTAATTGCTCCTTTAGTGTTGGTACTTAATACTCTAAAATGGCGGACTTGTTAGAGAGGTTGTTCCGGTAGCTGGGTTGAGGATTATGAGCATTGAATTAATTTTATGTGTCGCCGTACAAGCTCATTATTTCGTTTATGTGGAATAGAAGATTCTATGGTTCTGCTGTAGGTCTTTAAAAATGAAGGTCTTTGAATTGACGACGATCACTTTTACGCAGTAACTATGATCTAATGTTTATAGTGCAGCCTGTGATGTACACACTTATATAAATTTGTTAAACGTTAGACGTTTACTTTTTAAGTTTTTTTAACTATAATAATACGATTTGTAATCTTGAAAACAGTCATGTCATAATTCAAGAAATAATGTCCTAAGTATTCGAGAAAGTGTTCCACCAAACTTGATCGTGAGTTGGAACGTGTGTCTTGCCTTTCAAAGGGCGATAGCTAGTGATATGATGGGTATCTTGGACATTTAATTTGCCCCTATATTATTTCCATCGGTTTTCTAACAATGCGAAAGTAAAGGCACGATTTGTGTGTTTTTGATAAGGACGGAGCCAGATGGCACTGATAGCTAGATACTATTGCAATATAAATGTAGCAAATTGTTCACTTTTACTATACCTACATAGATTTCAAGTTTTCACTATCGATTATCTCTCTTGTTGCTAGTATATTTTGTAAGTAACCAATATTAGTGAGTAGGTCATTTGTTTTTTGTTTATTCCAGATGAATTTTAATGACATTAGATTTCAATAGTGTTAACTACTTTAAAATCGTTACTTTAAGATCAAAACATAAATATTTGTTATTGATAAGAATTGACATATCACGAAAGCATTACAAAATGATTCAACTAGATTTTGTCATAAATTCATTTCTTAATCCTTTATGAGTGCATTTGTCATTGTAAGCTGCCACATTAAAATAGAAACAACATGATATATTGCCTGGCCACGGTAGCGGGTTTGCTGTTGACAAACTTTCATTCAGGAAACGATCATCCAATCTATTTGTGTCCGGTGTCTCCTGCTACCTTTATGAAGAATGGCGCTGATACTTCATTTTCGACAATGGGTTATCGTCGCTTCTGCATTAAAGCAATTTGTACACCCGTAGATTGGCATAGCATGTTACTAATTATCTGATTGAAATTCGATTGAACAAATTATCATGAGGTTGTTCAGTGAAATTTAACACACGATAAATCAGCTTACTTTTATTATTGCTAAGTGTCTACTTGAAAACATCTACAAGCCTAGTTAATTCTCTATTTATAAACTGCTCATTTATCTGTAAGTCAGTTTATTTTTACATTGTATACAAATTACACAAACATCATAGTTTTTGTTTTCCTTCAAATGCAGTTACTCAAATATTTTACTAAAGGTGTCTCGTTAACTACAAACAGTTGCAAGTGTAAGAAAGAAACTTATTAGTCTATTTAAGACCTCCATCACGCCCTGTGCGACATATCTCTCGGCAGATGTGTCAGTGCATGGCATTTAACATTATATTCACCTGCAACATGTGCTCCAGGGAAAATGTTGAAATGTCAAATGAAAAGTTCAATATGCAGTTGTGTATTATTATTTTATTTTTATGCACACCATTTTCACTGAATTATGCTATTAAATATATAAATATATTTTTATAGGACGAAGAGTATAAACTTCAGTACCTAATAATCATGTACATAATCATATAACATAACATCAATTTCCTATAACAATTATTTCAACAACTTAAATTATTGATCTCGAATTAAGCTCGCGTTAGAAGTTACGAGTTGTGCAACGCATCCTTCCCGATATTAACATTTATATATTTTTATTATGAGATCGCGACTTCGCCTGCGTGAAATCTCTAAAGACAGTTAGTTTGAAACAGTGAAAAGAGTATAACTGAAAAACTGTTTGAGATAGTGAGATAAAATCTACACGGTAAATAAGTGTTCCCTCTACAATACTTGAAAATTTCATCAACATCGGTTCAGCGGCTTCGGAGCCTATTCGCGACAAAAGAAAACGCAGACAGAGAGACATCCTAAAAATGGTTGATTATGTTTAGATGTCATATAAATAGCATGTTCGGTTTAATTATTGACCTTCATTGCAATATCACAGTCCCACTCCAATTTTAATTATTGGTAAGATAATCAGGTATTTCAGATATGAGCAATCTTATTGTAACAGAAATTATCAAATTTCTGCAAAATAAACAATAATATTTTACCAGTGATAGCATAATGGAGTCAGTTGCCGACACGCGCCTAATGCCTGTAATATGGGGTATGCAGATGTTCCCTATGCTTCGTTTTAAATTACCAGCTGGCATAAAATTTCTACATGCATATCCTATGTGGTAGGTACTGGAGTTTCTAGTGAGGCTTATGTTCTCGTTGGTCATATTGAGGACCAACAAATGGCCAGAGAAGATACGTCCGATTGGCCAATTATGTTGTTAAGATGCTTGGCAGGATATGCTGTGAGGCTCGGACCGGTGGATATAGAAATGCGATAGAGAAATTGCGATGTTCATTACCCGTTTATGTTCAACCTCTGAATTTTCAGAAATATAACGTACGCTACATTGCTCAAAGTATACTGTTATGACCATTCCTCTCCTCGGTGATCATTTATCATCGTGTTTATCTACTTATTTATCAGCCATGCAATTTAGTTTTCTATTTATGCTCTTATTCTGTTCATATTATTCAATTTTGTCTCATCTCTCAAAATATCAGCTACAGATACATTAAATGTTTTAGTAATTACAAATAATTAGTTAATTGTTGTCTTGTCGTCCTAAATTAACATTTACGTCGATCAATCAGCTAAAGTAGGTTGTTCAATATTATTCATGCAGTTATGGACCCCAAGTCCTTGTCTACCAATGGGACCCAGTCTACGAAATTATTTTCTTCCTGGAAACGATCAAGTTTTACCTTCAAATGTGAACCGGCTATAAAAGGATATTTAATTTTCCTAGCGTTTAATTTCAATGGCCGATACTACGATTACGACTACAACGATACGTTTTACGAGCTGGTAATGCCTTGTTGAATGATGGAGAAGAATGAAATACTACTTTGAGACTTAAAGGTTCAGTCAAAAAGATTGTTGGATTGGTTTCATTATCGCCCCATAAGTTAGATAAATAATACAGAAGTCATAATTGTCGTATGTTATGAGTTCCTTGCCCTTATTTATCTTAGCAAAAATGCCCACTTAGGCACGAAGCGGTGGGTCTGTTTTTGACAAAATTGTACTTATAAAGTAGCTTTGATATTGGTGATATTAAATGCTAAAAAATAAAAGTAAATCCATCAAACAACGGTAAACAATCGACGTTTTTCTTTTCTTTTCTACTATTTATTTATTTATTTATTAGTTAGAAGTCCAGAAAGCCTCAACTGACATAAATCGGCAAAGCTCTACCTACCACTTCAAATACATATTATTGAATTTTATGCCAGACTGACTGGTAAGGTTAAATATTTGATTGGTGGTTAAAATAAAATAAAATAAAAATTGTGCGATAGCTTACCATACCAAATCTTTCGTATATCTAAACTTTTTCTCTTATCTGCTTACAGCATTAAATAGACATAGATTACCGTAATATAATAACTTGCTCATAACATAATAAAGGTATGCAATGTAAAATTATAACTTTACTAGCTGTAGCCCGCGACTTCGTCCGCGTTTATGATGTTTTCATTCCACCTGGATCTGTATATTTATTCGGGATCGAAAGTATAATATGACCATCTACATGTCTAAAACTAATGTACTGTACGGTTTAGCAATGAAGGCATATTTAACAAACAAACGAACATATTTTCGCATTTATTATATTAGATAGATAAGATATATATAAAAAGAATGAGTCAAAGGAGTGGTTCCAAAAAAAACTAGATGCGTTAAGATTCTATTACCGACATGTTGTGATTTCAATGACCATACAAACACACCTTCTTCGGCGGTATCGCATTTCGTTGTCATTCAAAATTTACATACTTACATGCAAATTTATAAGCATTTCTTACAATTTATTGTTGTTGTAATTTGAAATTTAAAACGATAGAAATTGAGCTTTGATTTGAGTAATGCTTATGCCACTGTAGTACATCGTTAAGTGAAGTGGCGCATTTGCTCTTACATGCTGTCACTTAAAACAGCGTTGCTGTCATAAATAGAAATGATTACGAAGAATTGCTTTGATAGACAGTCATCTTCAAACTTACTTTCCTAATCTAGTCGAATCATGTTTTTAGTTAAAGTCGGAAACATTTAAATAATTCTAGAATTAGTTAAAAAACAAACAATAATTTTTGATATGCAATGTATTCTAAAATAAAACAGCTAGGTAGTTCGTCTATGCGCTGAATTTAACTATTCCCAGAATATGACTTAGTGTAACCCAAATAACTGGATTATTGGGTTAAAAGGGTCTTTTACGATTGCGTTCCCTTAGACAAACATTCTTCTTTTATTGGCTACAAGGAAGCGGTAAAGCGCGGCCGTTCCTTTTCTTTTATTAATTTGACAAGCCGAGAGCTCCCAGTTTGGACGCGGAAGTCGACCACAAATTGGTGGTGATAAATTAGATAGAAGTTTCAGCATACCGCCGTGAAAAATTGGGCTCGTGAGACTTTTAGATGCTGACTAATGGAACGATTGCTACACTCACCGTATTTCTGTCATGTTCATTTCGTGGGGATAGTTTTTCTTTATTAAGTCATAGGCATTGTGTAGTGTTTACCGTTTTAAAGGGGTTTAATTTTTAAGGATACGTTTTATGGTCTTGATTTCCTTTATCATTCAAACAGTGAAAGATAAGATGGTAGGGTCCTATAAAAGTTATTAATGAGAGTGTATTTCAGAACACTTATTTATATCAATAAATTATCCAGTCATAATAGTTACGTATTGTAATGGACTAATCGAATTTCACAGTTTGACGCCGTGAAGGGATAACAATAGGGTTGTCAACAATACTTATTACTACCTATCTTAGCTGAGGTAATTGAGAAATGAGAGGGAGAATTATTATCAAATAATAGTCTGAAATAAAATATTAAATACGAATAACATCTGCTATAATCATGAATATTTTAATGAAAGTCTATAAATAAAAATCTAGTAAAACAAAAAAAAATTACATGTCTTTTATAAATGTTCAGGACAATGACAGACATAAAAATCCTCTTTGGGGCGAAATTACCTAAAATTACTTCAATATTTTGAAGGCGGCAACCATAGATCATACAATATTATTGGAAATGTACTTTACTAAACGGGAATGTCAATCAAACGCCAAAGGAAATTTAGATTGACGTTACAATCGTATCCGGTTTTAAGGAAGCGTAGAGTTGGTATTCCGAAAGTCACCATCTAATTAACTGGGGGATATTGAACACGTCGGTGTTCAATATATGTAATATCTTCCGCTAATATAGTCTGGTTTGTCAGGTACAAATCAGATTACCGAATAAAAGCGTTTAAACGGTCTTTAATACTACGTAGTGCCGGTCTGTCTGAAAGTGTAATTTTATCACAGATTTGCATTTTATCTATTTAAAATTACTATTTTGTATGTTTTGAATCTTCATATTTGCGTATATCAACTCACCACCCTTCTACCGACACATTTCCTAGACAGCTTTTTTAACACCTTAACGCCATATTACCGTCATATTACCGAAACGAATATCTTTAATTGGAGTTGTGTTCTGGTTTATACGGATACGGCGTTAACTGGGTTAGGTGAAACATTAATGAGTTGTTTATGATTTCGATTGGATAATTCTGGACGCCAATGAGTTTTAGTAACTTTGATGCGGTTAAATTGTTTTTATACTAATCCTCTGTGTCCGGGTCGGAACACTCATTTGTAATAAATTTTGTGTCCTTGTGTGTGTGCCGTGGTAATGTGTGTTCTGTTCTAGTTCGGTAGGTATAATATAGCTAAAAACTTTTGAATGTATTGCACCAAACTTGCCATATAACCTGGTTTATGTATGTTATGTGTAGTCGTGCGTTTCTTCTTCTTATACTGATGCGATTCATGGTTGTTTCCTCAGAACGACATTGTTGCACTTCTGCAAGTCAGCATGTGGATCACTTTAGGACCTATGATTCGAAATGTATCCCTACTAGTAGGGATAGCTCGCGATAGATATAGGTGGATTCCGTTTCTTGTCCTGTTGAATGCAAAAAAAAACCTCTTTCAGACCTTCTTCAAGAAGCTTCTACGTTATACGGTATACCTTCGCCTCGTTGGAGGAGACCCGAAGACTTTCAGACCTAGCTCAGATCGAATAAAGAAGACCAAAAGACCCCGCTCTAAAAGCGTGCTATAACACCGGGCTGCATTTGACACCCGACAAAACTGCCTGGGTATGAGGGAACTCAAGCCCCATATACTTCACAAAGGAAAAGCAATGCCGCCCAGTGAGGCGAACTCAACTGAGTGACTAGCTGATTGACTGACTGCTGCTAGGCTGTTTACACCATCGAATGTGGCTCGAATGTAGTTGGCGATAGGGTCTTCACTACCCTAGCTTCCCTGCGCCTGATGAAACAAATATACGCGTAGCATTTTGATCAGTTTAGTCATAAAGATATATGAGCAATCAACACCATAGTCCGCTGGTATGTTTATGGGGCGCCATGCGCGTGGGCGCTATTGCACTGCTTTTAGACCGGCGCAGCTTGTTTTATAACTTCCGCATCTCTCCATCATTTTACATTTTTTATTGTGATACCTACGCTTAGGATTGGCACACGGAATGGTCACAAACGCTATAGTGCAAATATTTCTTGGGTGCTTCGAAAGGGCAGTCTAAGCAGTCGGTCCGTTGTTATTGTTAGACAACAGTAGACATTAAGCCTAGAACTTAGCCTTAGAACTTCTGACAATCGGGTCGTGCACTCAATCCACTAGATTGTTTTATACGTGAGCGCAAACGGTATAGTGCGGTAAGTATTTCATTGATGATTCGGAGGGCACTTTGGGAAAGTCGGTCCCGATTGTTATCGTGGCCTTGAACTAAGTCTTAGAACTTCCAGACATCAAACTTCTAGTCCAGAGACTCGTTTTGACGACTAATGAATGGTATCCATCTCTGGGTACCGGGTACCCGAGTGCGAAATTTTCAAAATGAATAGCATAGACCAATGTAGAAGTATGGCTGCGACCTATTTAAAGGCTACTGCAGGGCACGGGTCTCTCCTCACGAATGAGGTCTGGAGATACCCGCCCACGCTGCTCCATTGCGGATTGGTATAGTGGGTAATGATCAACTCCCAAAAAAGCCCGAAGGCTTAACATTCTAGGCACACTGGCGGACAGGTGGGCCTCTCCGTTCCCGGGGTACGCGAACGGAGTAGTGGTGGCCAGTGCCCGTGGACGGTGACCCCACTCTTGTCCCCAGTTCAAGTAAGTAGGTTTGAGGTTGTGTTTGTGAGTTACCAACGCGTAGACTTAAGAATAATTGTTACTAACAAACTATTGTCTTTAAGACCCGAACTGAAGAATTATTTGCATTATTAACGACGGTTATCTAGCGATAAAAACCGGGACCGTCGGCGTAAAGTGCCCACAGAAGCGCTCATGAT
The DNA here is from genome assembly GCA_018245335.1 of Dalla quadristriga. Classification (NCBI taxonomy): domain Eukaryota; kingdom Metazoa; phylum Arthropoda; class Insecta; order Lepidoptera; family Hesperiidae; genus Dalla; species Dalla quadristriga. The sequence goes on from DWLO01000052.1 coordinate 25,327, forward strand.
TTGCCACTAGCGGTCTCTTGGCTTGATCTTGTCGATCACTATAGCCGCACGGCTATGAGCGCTGCGTGTAGGAGCATAAAGACACTCGAGCTAAGAAATACAATGCGGTAAGATGGCGCCAAAATAGCCAGGCCGTTGGCCTACTCTGTGATTGATTCTGTTTTATGTCTTCCGCATATTTAAATCATTCTATTTTTAGGCGTCTCTTATTCAAGGCTCTATCGGATATGCTCATAAACCCAGTTTAATTACTTCTACTAGTGTTCGCCCACTGGTCGAAATTCCACCATGATCGTAATTAAAAATGTAAGAAATTAAATATGAATTTGCATGTTTCGAATACTTGTATTTTTGTATGTAAAGCTGGTCAATAGCTACCAAAAGGAAATCTGTTGACAAACAGGTGGAAAAGATACGGAACTGTTTTGACTTTACCTGTTTATATATAGATACCTATTTATTTATACAGGTGAGTCTGGCTCTACGTGGATTTTCAAATAACGGAATATACTAGGTTAGTTTTTAGTACGATATCACTAACGTCTATGCCTATTATGCTTTTAACGTCTATTATCTAATCTGTGCTTTTACTGGGACCAAATTGTTCGTGCGTTCCATTTAATTCTATAGTCGTTGGTCGTTGCTAGCAGCTATTTATGGCCGACAATAGGAGAATTCGTCAAGTGATATACCATGCCAGTGGGTGTGTGCGGTAAAATGCATTCAATCACAGTGCGATTGTTACGCCTACTAACCACTTATGTTCACCTCTATTTTGTCTTCTTTTTGTTCGTGAATGTTAACTATTAGGGGACCGTAGTGTACCGCGAGGGAGTCTTCATATTTATTACTAGAGTGAGCTCGCGACTTCGCCCGCGTGAAATCTCGAAATATAGAAAAATTGAAAACTGATAAGGGGTACAGACCAAGGTCTATAGCTAAAGAACCGTTGGATATATTGAGTTAAAAACAGCTCTTGTGGTAAGTTAGTGTACCCTTTACATTCCCTGAAAATTTCATCAAAATCCGTTAAGCGGCTTTGGAGCCTATTCGCGACAAAAAAACGCAGACAACAGACAAACCTACGAAAATAAAAAAAATGCTAGATTATTTTTAGGTGTCATATAAAAGCATATTCCATTTAGTTATTGGCCTTAATTTCAATATCACCGACATACAATGCAATTTTATTTATTAGTAAGATGAGTGCAACATTGCCCAGTTATAAAATACGATAATATTTTATAAAAGCCAGAGACGCTTATAAATAGAGGATATGTCGGACTGAAACACAAAATTATGTTGCTTTGCACTGGAGCATATAATTGCTGATTTATCTATGTCTGGGTATCTGGGTAAACAGATTATAATCTGTATACCTAGTTCCTTTTTTTTTTTATCTCCTGCGCCTCGTGAGTCTAAATAGGCGAATGTTAATATACGTAGGCGAGTTAATAAATGTGGTGACTCCCTTAAGTGATAGTTATTCAACAAGGTTGTTGCGTATGGTTATTGCTAGGGCGTATAATGCGTAGGAACGATAATAGTTATGTTTAGCACTGATTTAGGGTCATTACCATCTGTAACATCTACCGCTATTGGATTGAGTTGTAAATGTATCATTTAACTATAAAATTGACCGCTTATAGTCCAAAAATAATTTTAGTAACAACTGCAATACTTATATACTGTTTATCTTCATATTGAATTAGACAAAAGAGCTCTAAGTGTAGGATTTGTGTTGAGCTTATTAAATAGATAGCGAGACTGGGCAGGAGTCGAACCGTTTGTCATAGAGTTTTGTTGCATCGACTATTCACTGGTTTGTTCGCGTTGATCTAAGGAATACCTTTGTGGAATCGACTTAACCGGTCGTCACGCCAACCTTCAGTCGACGTTGGTGTGCGCCGCATGCTCCTGTTCGACTTTGACAACATTTTCAATGCGAGCGGGACTCGAACCCGCGACCGTTTTTTACTGTACCGGATACGCCCATGTCCTACCGAGCCACCGCGGGCTACCCCGCAGCGGCGAAGCTTCATATTATCCAACCTGGGTGCGACAAGTGATTCTTTGCACTTTTCTCACCCAGAATGGCTTTTATTTATAAACACATACACACTCACACTCCCGCATTAAGATTCCCTCTGTTGCTGGTGGCGGACACACAGAAAACAACACAATTTAACGCCCAAGACCCGAGCGTCAATATTAATGTGCCCAATAAATGTATGCCCCGGCCGGAGATCGAACCCGGACCAATAGCTTGTCAGTCAGGGTCACTAACCATCGCGCCACGGAGTCGTCATGGATGGCTGGGTGGGAAAAGTGGACTAGCCGATCCATATTTATCTATCTGAGGACTAGAGCGGCGACTGAAATTGATATTTATAATGCAGCATTAGTTTTTAGTTTCTCCCTTCTCGACGGAGCGCGCTATATGGTTGAGGGCATTAACCGTAAATCATCTTCGATCCGAGATAAATCCCGGGCGAAGGAAAGCGGATAGAGCGAGCGATACGCCCCAAGGGCAGAGCACGATAGCTGCTGTGTATGAATTGTACGTACTGTTGGATAGTATGCGGGGAATTGTAAGCGAGCGGAGCTGCGGCTAAAGCCTAGTTAAAGCTAACCAGGATTAGCCATTTTGTAGAGCGGGGCGGTACCACCGACACACCCATTTCTGCCGTGTAATAATTGTTTTCCAATAATGGGGTACCTATATGCATGTTTTTTTTTTTATATTTTTTAATCACTGTTATAGAATAGTAAAAAATATAAATAATGTTGGCAATGTTTAATAATGATTTTAAAAAAATATTTAAAACTGTGATAAAATTTGAACTGTTTAAACGCCTCCATTTTTCGCGTCACAAGACCCCAAAATCGTAACCCAAACACTACAATTTCGATCGCATGTTCTGTAAATTTTTGCCATTATAAAGGAATAAAATAAGCAAATTATGGCTTAGATTGAATGTCTGAACGATAAATAACTAAAAAAACATTTTTGAACCAAATTTTAACTACACTCATATTGTGTTTCAGTCGGAAACAGTCATTCCTCAAGGATAACACATGTGTTTGACCAGCTCGAAAGGGACAAATACTAATAATTATTAACAGGATGATTACCAATATTTATTAATAGGACTAACTTATACAAACAGTACCTCGAAGTTCTATTCGAGGTTTATTATAAATGTATAATACCAAAAAAAAAAAAATTCAATATAAATCCATACTAAATTTAATTATGACTTATGCAACAGAGGCTCAGGTAAGTTACATAACGTCGCATTGGCCAATTACTTGACAAACACTTAAACAAAAAGCTTTCTACTATGTTATCTTGTTCTTTGTTAACATTGCAATTGTATTGAGCATATTAGCGTCAGTCCCGTGGCCAAACTGTTGTATCAACGACGCGTACAACTCTAGTACTTTCGATTTCACTTGACTTGATTAATCTTTTTCTTCCCAAAATAGTATGCATGAATGGAAGTCCTCAGCGCTGTTTATGTATCCACTCCAAATTTAACACATGACATTAAAACAGACCGTAAGAATCAGCGATGAAGATCTGAATTAGCTTGCAGCGTCCGCTTCTATTTCGTTTACAATGGAAGTCAAGATGTAGCCGATACAGGTTGTGTCACCGTGTCATCGTATCGCTTTTCGTTATTCATATCACATTGTTGCCGTAATACAAGCGCTTGATGCATGATATAACAATGGTTTTGTGGTTGTCCCAGAAGCACGCGTCATACTTACGTTTGAGTATTTCCTAGTAGGCGGTGGTGTGTTGCGAGTTGCGACAAATGTTTCGGATTCCAACCTACACCACAATTCACTGGAACAGGCTGGTCGAGAAGCCTCTCACATTTCGCATATATATCTCTCGCACATTTTTTTTAACTCACACCCCCGCACTTTTATTCCCTGTGTTGCGGTTGGCGGACACGAACAGAAAACAACCGGGGATCGAACACGGGACCCATAGTTCGTCAGTCAGGGTCACTGACCAACGCGCCACCGGGTCGTCCAATTGTTCATTGTTAAAGTCAAGGAAAGATAAAGGACTTAGGAAACTGCAGGACTTAGGTATATCCTAAGCCGCTCCAATGGGTTCTGAGCGGTTTCCCGTTTTCTCTTTCATCCTCTCGACTGGTGACCAACCCGCCTGGGGACGAGCACAATATTCTATTGTGTCTGGTGTCGGTTGAAAGATAAAGTAAAAGTAAAGGGAAAAATGGGCTTAAAATCTAAAATACTCGTCTATTTAGATAGAGGTTAAAAGTAGTTAAGTAGTTTTACCAGCATACACAGGTTATAGAGGTACCATCCTGGTTAAAGACTGTTTCTGCCGCCTTCAAATTATACCAAATGATATCTAACAAGCCTCTGCATGGAATTTGTTCAAGCTAGAATCGATTTCACCAGTCAAGACATCAACATAATATTGTCGTGGTCGTTTCGTGTCGTGGCGGTATTGTTGTCACTAATTTAATCACCTTGCCTTGAGGCTCGAATCGGCTTACATGAGCATAATTCACGTTGTTTTAATCGTAAACGTTGGTTTGTGTTTCGCGAATTAACATAACCCGTAAAGTCATTTGAGATATCGTTGTCGTGTATTGTGTTTGGAATTATGATCTGTTTAATTGCACGGCTTGCTCTTAAACTGCTACGAAAATTCATTGCCCAATCGATCCGTAGTGAGAATCCAATTGCAATGGTATGCCACTATTACCATTACATTAGATTAATTTAAAAAGGTTGATACGTTACCTGCCTGTCGCGCCTTACCTCTAAACCCCCTGGTTTAGAGGTCACAGGTCACAGGTTTCGCTTAGTCGTTCACGACGCATGGTCTTATTTACAAGCAATACGACAATATCGCGAAATTCATATTGAGTACGCCTCACTGTCCCTGTTGTTGGTTATTAAATGTGCACGATACAGGAATTGTAATTATGTGAGTGTGTGTTTACGTGTATCGAGCCCATTTTTATTAAGCTTTTATATAGCTTTCAATGTTTGTTAGTTTGAGTGGGTCAAATCTTGCAAGCTGAAGTAGAACCACTTCCTCTTATGCAACGGAGATGACATTTTACATGTTGGATCAGTTCCGATGACAATGCATTTTTATTATAAGCATGACCTGATTGTACTCCCAGGGTTGGCTACAGACAAGGGCACGTCTCAACGGCTATCAGCACGTACACGAAAATACGCATTCTACTATGAGA
>DWLO01000053.1:0-30398 GCA_018245335.1 Dalla quadristriga
GCGGACGGGTCACAGACCAATCACGGAGGACTATGGAGTTTTGAAATGACAGTGATGCAACTATTTCATATACGTAAATGGTGAGATGGCTATAGTGAGCACACGCTCGAAAATAATCAACGTATACGCCAAACACCATTTTAATTTGTATTTATTTATAAATATTTCAGAAATTATAATTTACAGTTTTAAAAATAATCTCGTGAACTAATTCGTGAAAATATGGTAGGGGCACAGACAATGGAAAATAATCAGAGTCTAATTCATAATTTTTTTTCTCGAGAAAATTTCAAGTAAGTAATCGTTTTTTCGTTTTATTGATACTAAGATTATATAGTCAAGAAATGTATGTTCAAAAATTAGGATCATAATCCTATAAATAAAGGAAAATTTGTGGAATTGAAAACCTACTAAAAACCGTTGTATCACCTTCATCCCTGCTATTTTTAGAGTGACATAACTTGAAAAAGTCCAACTATCTTTCAAAGGAAGGAGGATTTTTTTAATTGGGTATCTTATTATGTAGAGTACGTAGAGTTGATAACTATTGGTGTAGTTAGACGTTACTACGACGTTAGGTGTTACTTCATTCGGAGAATGTAGGTGGGTTACAAAGTTGAATTGCAAGCGTAAACCACGTTAGTATACAGAACGCCTGCGGTGGCTCATGAAGCCACATAGGGCACGAGAGCACTGGCAACCTGATACAAATCGCAAACGTAACACGAAGCTCGATTAGGGTTCCGGATCAGGTATAGCTACATTTAAATTACCGCTACACATTGTTTAAACTTAAACATTAACAACATTTTTTATTTAATCATGACATAGATACGTAAGTATCTACGTACATTATGTATGTTAGTATGTTAGCTATGTATGTCATGATGAAATGAAACGACGACGAAGAATGTCATAAAAACCATGTTCACGTAAACACCCACAATCAGTTACATGCTTATTTTAATCAGTAAAGTAATATTATGATTTTAAACATAAATATTACAAAATCTGAACCAAAAAAATAGCAAACGTCACTTCCCCTTACATAAAAAATAATGAGTAAAACATAGAGGCCATTGCGTATTAGCCACCCAATCTCCTAACACACATGGTGACTTCATAAATCTCGTGTGAGATCGGTAGAAGCGAGTTGTGTGTCATAAATACGACGGGTAAGTATGTCAAAACATGGGGATTTGGGCGCTGTCTCCCGCGCCAGTGACGGGCCATGCGACGCCAAGCGAGATAATGAAAAAAAAGATTTATGATCAACTGTAATCAAATTTTATTACCATCCATCCGATCCCCTATACTATTAGCCGTACATAGAACATTTTATCGTTTGACGAAATTTGTAGTTCAGTATGCCATGGAGGGAGCACAAGTTTACATAATAAAAACCCACTACTTAAGTAATATTTGGGCAGCAATGCTTACGCAGGCATATTCATCTATTGTTATTAAAAACATAAATCAAGTAGACGAAACGTAGCCAAGTTTCTTTTGCCAAAGGGGTCGTGATCGTACGTCACATTTCCATAAAGTTTTCAACGGAATGTGGTGTTGTAATATCAGAAGCTAGAATGTAGCCATTCGTACGCACTGTGGAATAACTCGCACCCTTCGCCTCATCCCACTCATCCCACGTCCTTCACGTCTTCGACCCAATTACATCAATGTTTCATGTTTTTTTTGCTTACAGTTATGCAAGACGTGTGCCGTTACTTTCAAGCACACCTATGTTTTCATTCATAAAACAAACCAATCTTTGTTTATACTATGTTTAAACAAGATTATTCTTGTATAAACTTTGATTGAATTGACGTAATAAGGTAAGAAGCGATGATAGCGGAGTAAGACTTCGGCTGCCTACTCGGAAAGATCAGGGTTCGAATCCCAGGCACCCATGACTTTTCTAAGTTCTGTGCGTTTTAAGCAATTAAATATCGATTGCTGTAACGGTGTTGGAAAACATCGTGAGTAAACCTGCATGCCTGAGATTTCTCCATAACGTTCTCAAAGGCATGAGAAGTCCAACGTCCCGCAACTGGCCGTGGTGGACTATGGCCTAAACCCTTCTCATTCTGAGAGGAGACCCGTGCTCAGTAGTAGACCATGGGTTGTGATAATGATGATGAATTGGTACAAAACATATCCTGTGTATCAGTCGTTTACTACCTCGACTATTTATTTATTAATTGGCTCTAGCTGATTGCATAATATGTGCTAGTAGCTACACACAAATTATTCCCAAAAATTGACAAAAGACTTTTTTATTCGGCTATCTTTACAACACAGTGAAACAGATCTCGGCTCTTTATTAACATAAAAGGGCTTCTCCTTTCCACGTTAAACCAGTATAGGATTACTCAGTATGGTGTGACAACGCATAAAGTCATGAAAAGGAGTTGTGGAATTATTTAGCAGATTACTTTTACAAAAACACTTGAAATGACCCCTGCCTTTTATGTAAGAACAATAGAACAGAGGGCTCCCCAAAAGGCCCACAGCCGGGAGTAAAGTGTAATGGTTTGAATTAGTTATTCAGTTGATTATGAGCTCCCCTCTACCCACTATATCATTAACGTTTTACTTGACGCACGTGCCGACTTTTGCAGTCTCCCCTAAACTTGTCAAGGTCGATAATTATGTACTACGCAGTCTTTTGTTCATGCCTACTGTTCTCCCTTCTTGTTTATCTTACTTCAGTTCCATTTTTAGACTTCACATTGTTGTTGAGGAGCTGTTCCACTTATATGCAAATAGAGCGATTAATATTGAAAGACTGGGTTAAAAACAAGGACCTCTTGCAATTAAGCATAAAGCTATAGAAAAAGTAAAAAGCAATTAAATTCTCAATAAGCTGTACGTCCCCGAAGACAACGTACCCCATCAAGCCAGTCTCGTTTGAATAATATAATTTGTCAGATTGATCGAAATAGCTACTTAGGTACTGAGGAATATTTTACTTTGGGGTTTTAATAAATTGTGTTGATAATCATTGATAACATTATATTTCGTCCTTCAGATTCTAAAGCTTCAATAAATCAGCGACCTATCGAGAGCTATACGAGGTTCCTCTACGTGAGAAGGTTTGTAATGGCGTACTTCGCGGAAGAATTTAAGTTACTTGGCAAAGCTTTATAATAGCTAAAGAATAACTTAAGTTGCGCAATATGTGAGGACCTATCAGCTAAGGATTATATTTCTCTACAACTGTACCACTAACTGTAGGTACCTACTTAACAACATTGTAGTTGTAACATTGTAATTGTAGGTCGCAGCCGTATGATGAGTAGACACGGTGTTGACCACTGGTTCGTGGGAGTTTACTATGAGCGCGTTAGTAAAGCAGACTCTATCCGTTATCGGGTTCAATAGTGGACGTTAAGCTTTGTTTGAGACCTTCAGGCGATCTTAGAACTGCTTACACTCAGATTGGCTACTAAACCTGAAGAACGCTCCAGATCTTCTGAGTTGTAACTTGTAAGGTTACAGGTTCCGCCTACTTATTACACGCAATATAGTAAGTCGCTAAAGGGTAGTAGCAAGATTTTAGAGAGTTAGTACATACAATAACAATCGCTTCTAAATAAAGCAATTTATAAGTCAGAAAATGTAAGCTAAGCAGTTCCGAAGCCCAGGGGGATCTCTGGGCTTTCACAACAGAATTTTGATAAACACCAAGACATGACTAAAATTTTTGTTTATAATATTAAAAGTAATCTATATCTTAGGGGAGATTTTTCCTTTTCTAGGGTTCAAGTTGTCTTAGGTTGAGTGGGATGCGTAAATGCATTTCCCAGCTTAAAAAAAAAAAAAAAGGGTTCAAGTTGTCTTCACAACACTGGGAATTAGTTCAGTAATTTTTGCGTGATGGAGTAGTACTCATCCAACATCACAAACCTTTACATTTGGGATAAAATATGTATAAACAAATCAATTGTGTCATGTGATTTTGAACGAGAGGAAACGTGGCCATAGCCATAACATTCAGAAAGCTATTTTTTCTTCCGCTTCCCTTTCTGGATTATATTACGCCGTCATTATATTAATAATGCATTATTCTTCCTGGAACTAAATGTTTTCTTTAAAAACTCTGAATAAAAACGACAGTTTTTATAAGAGTTTTTATGAGTAATCAATTAATACAAAACATAAATCACGCATCTTTGACAGTAAAGATTTTTAGACTGTTAACTGAAGCCTAGATAGGATGTTTATAGGTAGCCTCTGAAATGTCTAAAATGTTAGTAATGTTATTGCAATGACAATGAATAACATTTCTCAAAAGTACCTATACCTAGACTTTTACAAGTTTTGAAAATGTTAGAATGTGCGAGCGAGAGAGATGCGAAACGTGCTAGTCCTCTTAAGACTACTCCGTCCGGTGAGGCTGTAAAAGCCAAAAGGTATATTTAAGAAAAACAAATTTAGGCTACAATTCTCGACTCAGGAGATCGCGCGCCATCGCGTGAATTATACAACTTGTATAACTTAACTCGTGTAACTTGTAACGGTGTATATGCAACGCCCTACAATTGGTATACCATGCATACAACCGCGCCCTTGCACCGTCAAACGAAAGTCATCAAAATAAGTAGACTATAGACGGCGGGACACTCTGCTTTTTTCCTTTTTATGAAAATACATGCTGTTGCCCGCGAGTGTGATTTATGACATTTTCACTCCCTCAGGATCTGTATATTTTTTCGGGATCAAAAGTATCTCTGAAACTATCTCTCTACCAAATTCTAGGAAGATCACAACTAACAATAGGAAAATAAACATTTTTTTTTGCATTTATAATATTAATAGGATTCATACTCATATACCTACTCTATGAAATTTAGCCATAGATAGCTCTGCTCTAATGTAGCGCTGTTCGAATTAATGCTTTCAAATATCTAAATACTGTGACTGTAACAATTTTATTTACAAACGTCATTTTAAAATGCTGCCCATCGTTAACTATTATTTTGATATATATTTGTCATGTATCTGTATAATTGATAGAAAACTCCAAATTATTTAAATAAAGCAACAACAGTTCGCATATCGCGAACAACACGTATATCAAAACGTCACATCAATCGCAGCTATCAAATTATTATACATCTGTAATCGTAAAATGCCATTCGCGACCGCGACCCTTGCACTGTAACACTTAGATGCGCAGACGCAGAGCGATCGTAAACACTCGTAACCGAACAGATGAAAGCCGGCGCCAAACCCACTTATCGCTGGCTCTGTGAGCGTCGCTGTCAGCACCCCAAAATAAACTGAATCTGTCGTCTACAGATTCCATCAATTCCGTGCTTATCAGAACAAACAGCGTTGGATGCGGCTATTACATTAAATGTAGACGTACTAAATTAATATAACAGAGAGATACAAGACGTTACGTGATTAATAAATAATTATAATTTATGCACTTAGCTCCTTTTGTCCGTAAAACCAATTAACTAATTTCTCACAAAAAGTTCATTAGCAAAGCGTGGAAAAATCCAAGAGAAGAGATTCTTTAAAAGAACATGCAACTGCCGATCATGAAAACAAAAACTCTTTAGAAGTTCACTTTAAACAAACGACATGCGTTAGTGTGGGAACGACCACAGCGAAGCGATGGGACTCTAACGAGGCGGCGGACCACACAGCTTAAACGCTTTTGTTGTGCTGCTGCCATCAAGTCTAGATCGATTATTGACTAGTATTACGGGGTTTTTGTGGCGCAGTATGAGTAGGTGCGATTTTACTATTTTGCGATAGCTGTTATACAATTTCCCTGCTACTGTTATTGATTGTAACTTACATGAGTTGAAAGTTTTCATAATCTACGAACCTTTTTCGAGTCCCGCCATATTAGACAGGAGCCTGACAACTATGGGAGGTTTGGAACATAAAAATTACTTCATTATACTTTTTCACTGTATATTATTTATGGTTGGATGAGGTTAGATAGTCCTCATCAGATGATGAGCAAATAGTTTAATCGACTGATCAACGTGCCGTTCGAAATACGAATTCAATATGATGAGTTGCTATTCCAGTACCAATCACGATCCACGTTGCCTAATTTGTGTCTATCTGTGTAAGTATATGTGTATTGTACAATTCTCGGAACTACCTACGCTTGTTCTTCGCACTATTTCTCCAACTGGGAGCTTAATTTAAACGAACGTCATCCGTCAATGTGAGAGCGCCCACAATCAGGCAATGGCGCAGTAACGAGGCGGCGGATTACAGAGCTTAAATGCTTTTAATGTGCCGCTGCCGGTCTAGATCGTATAATCTGTGGTATAATGGTCAGCTACGTGGCGCTTTTGGAATCCCGAATAATGAATATACAGCATTCTTAAAACAATTAAGTTGCCGGCAGTTTCGTATTAGTGTTTCATTTATGTGGACTTAATAAGGCGTTCGTTATTAAAAAATATTTTTGTTCTCATAAAACAAAAATTATTAAGCTAAAGTAAGTAGTTCAGTGGTTTGTTATTGGAACAGTATTGTTATTGCAACTTTAATATTCGTACTTTAAGCCTTTAGAAACAAATGAGTGGCCATCTTTTTGAAAATTCTTGATCTGCGAAATACTGGAAACTCGCTTTGAAAAAGGCATCAGAATGGGACGACCACAATCAGGCGATGGGACTATAACGAGGCAACAACACAGCTTCGGCTCTCTTATTGTGCCGCTGTCGGTCTAGATCAATTAATGGCCTGAATTGTGGCCGTTTTGTCGTTCGCGAACAGTTTTGTTCTTTGTGTGAATTTAAACAAGAAAAGAGCATTTTTGTTATTGTTATTTGCTTTGGTTCTTTCTGTAATCACAGTTAATGAAGTTTTACTACAGATTACAGAGATGTGTTATTATTAATTCATGAATATTTAAACACGGCTTTTTAACTAAGGAAAAATATTAAGGTAGACAACATGATATACTTAGTTCATGCTTGTTTAAATTTTTAAGCAAAATCAAAATTATGAGAATCCACCAACCAGCACCTTGACAACAGATGCATTTAGTGCTACTACAAAAAAGATTATCTTTTATTTCAATGGTGAACTAAAAATAAATCTGTGACTTGTCTACCAAGTTAAAAAACTTTGTGTATATGCCAGGTGCGTTAACCATCCGCCTTGAGTGTAGAAAAAAAAACAGTTGCAGTCTGAGACGAATCTCATCCTTATGCACTTATGAGCCAGCTGCAGCTGCAGGGACGAGAGTTTACGGAAACTTAGCCACCACTCCAGCTTGCATGATAATGATAATTATACATTAGCAATTGTTTGTCGTTGAGGCCCGTTGAGGGTGCAGTAGAGGAAGATAATGTTGAAAATACTAGTTTTATTTTTAATGTTACTTATAAGTATAAAAATTTTTTTAGAGATGAGAATAGCAAACGAGTGTACAATCCCACCATCCACTGCCGCTTCAAATAAGACTATACGATAGACTGTTTGCTAGTTAGTCCTGTTAGTATTAGGTATTACTAAGAACATTAGTTGGTACGTATGCGTTAGTAATAGGACGGTATCTCCGTTGGTCTTTAATTCTTAATTACGTAACAACATACGTAAAGATATGCCAAAATATACGGTGGTCTTCTGAAAAAGGGTATAAAATAATTTAAAATAATTAATAATAAAAATTGCCCTCACATGAGTTGCTAATTTCTGTTTGAAACAATGAAAGAGTTTGGTAAGCGAAATTTTTTGGTTGTAACTTTTTGTGCTTATCCATTCAAAAATTAGCAAGTTATCAAAACTGTTAGAAACAAATATTCGTGTACTTGAGGTTCTTGGAAACGTTTGGTTATGATTGTAAAACAAAACCTAAAAAACATAATAATTGATCAACTGAAATAACAATATTTAATTTAATAACTTTATTGACTTGCCTAGATCTAGTCCTGAATGACTTTAAAGAAGGAAGATCCTCGTAAACGAATGAATAATAATAATTTGCATGAGCTTTTTATAAAAAGGTTGTTTTCAACAAAAGCTGTCCAGCCCAGTCAGGCGTTCTCGTTCTCGACGATCTACCTGCATTTAACACCTGTCGCTGTGAATGCACTCCGACGGCAAAATTATCTCAGACGTAGACACAAAACTCCTATTTTATGTATGTATTTCTAGTCTATAAAACGGTACCTTAGTAATATTAGAGGTAATTGAGTTAATACATTTATATACATTTTAATTTTCTCACAACGTGAAGTTCTAAAAGGAAAAGCATTTACCGCGTGTGCAAATATATTTTGTATCTAAGTTATTCCTTAGGTAAAATGAACTGAAATGCTAGTACAAAAATGAGACTTAACGTCCTCACTTTCTTTCTTGTGACCCCAAGAAACCACTGCACATATTTGTAGAGCTAAGTACCTACTTTGGGAGTAGTACATTTATCGCTCACCAATCAAATCTGTTTTGAATTTCATTAAGTACGTTAATTAGGGTTCGTTGTAGATGTATAGGCCATCAAACAATATAATTTCCTAATATTTTTAGAAATTTAAGTTCGTAGTACCTACCAATTAAAACATATTATATATTGATTTCACACTTTATTGCAAAACCTTATCTAGTTTGCTAGTTAGATTTTTGAGAGTACCTTTATTATATTGAGCGATAGCTACTGCAACCCAACAAATCTAACCTAACACCAACATCATGTGTTGGTAAAAATCAATGACCCCTAAAATCGAAATTGTTATTTCTGTATCCAATATTGAAAATCCAAAATTTAGAAATTCAGGAATTGACAACAGTCAATTCCGAAATGGACTTTAATACAAGACTTCGAACGTAAAAAGTCCTCGATGCTAGCCAGTCAAATGCATTCCGGGTGCTGTCGACGGCTGTTGTTGCATATTGCAGCCTATGCATGCAGTGCAGTTTTAGAGCCCTTAGTCCTCGGGAATTGCAAGATCCTTTGACTGTGTGGGTCTGACCGTACGAAACTCGGTTACCAAATTACAGGTTGTAATAACTCTATAATAACATTTTAAAGTGAACGCAACATGGGTGATGCTGAGTGTATTTTTTTTTTGCGCGGGCGGGAGGAAACCACTCAATGTCGTACCCATTTACTACATAATTTTGAGATAATACGGGAAAAAGGAATACGGTTAAGCTCTCTGTAATATACTTCAATATGTATAATTGTCACCACCCCCCCTCTTCGGTGTCGTACCAAGCGACTAAGGGAATATAACGGAGATCGAGCAGCAGCGTCCTCTGTGCAGCAACTACGATCTACTGGACTCATCAACCCGCCACGCCAGCGTGGCGATTATGGGCACCTCCTCCTATTTTTTTAAGAGGCCGTTAGTTCAGCAGTGGATTACCTACTGTAGACTGATGATAATGATGAATGTACTTCAATGCTTAGATAAATTAATTAAGTTAAGTAAATACTATATTGTTAAAATTTTGTGACCTTATTAAGAGTGAAGAGTTGCATGGGTAGGTATGGGGTAGATGTTTGAGATGTGAATGTATGGCCAAATCCGAATCTATGAGAAATTTAAAAAGGGCGTTGATATGAAAAGTCACGCGATTTATATTTGGGAAAATATAAACTGCATTTTTAAATCATAGGTAAGATCAAATCCACTGATGTGTAGAAAATCTGACTCTATAATACTTATTAGTACATCTTAACGACTTAATGGCTACTAAAAATTTATACATATTTGTACATGCCTAATTTACGCCAATGCCATGTTTACGGCCTAAAAATTGCTCCGTACCTATATGAGAAATAGAAAACAGCAATAACAGAATAACTTAACGTGCTATACGTCTAAAGAGCCACTTATAGAGCTTAGTAGAGTTTTAAAATGAAAGCCAGTACTTAAAATTGTATCAAAATTAGAGGAACAACTAGTACAAATCAGCAATTTTCGAAATACAAGCTGAATAAAGTTTCCTTACCTGTCAATAACAGCAGAATGAAGCGCTGCATGTTGGTGCCTCCCGAACTTCTGTTCAACGTTCTCGATCGGGAATATTTACGCGGGAGCCATAGCCTTTGCTCGTGCAAAATTTTGTTAAGATAATGTTTACGCGACTCAGCTGACTTCCTCGTCCGTACGTTTGCCAATTAACCACACACTCGCGCACTGCGGGACCCGCACGCTGCAGTGTCAACGGCCACAAGCTTACGAGAAAAACTAGTCACTCGTCGAAAGCTGTCTTCTCAGGGTGCCGAGACGCCGTCACCGCTCGTAAGGTGGTGTTCGACTGTATTACTCATTCATTTTACAGAGGATGGTACGCGAAAACTAACTGACAGATCTCTGTGATGAAAACATCACACATGGCTCGAGCAGCTTTCGAAGCTACGTCGGGCGCGATCGCAGCGCACGGCGGCCGACTCGCGAGTTGCGTGAGCGGCCGGCGCGCGGCGGGCGGGGGCCGGGACGCGCCTGCGCTCCGCGCGCGCTCCGCACCACCTACAGTATTGACCGACGACGCCTTCTTCCCACAGCGAACATCCTTAACTAGGTACTACGAATTCTCCTTTGAAAAATCCCCTAATTCCTTCCCTACGATTGCGTTACGCCACGTGCATAGTTTTATAAAATTGCTACATTTCATATTTTATGTCTTACGCAGATGTCCATTTTCATTCCAAGTGGATTTAGATTGTTTAACTTTTTGCTATTAAGTAAAAATATTGTACCCACGCTTCGTATTCTTAAATTATATCGTAAATATTATTCTTCTGTCTTCAGTCTACACGCAAGAATAACTTGAATTAATTAACTCTCCGGTAGCTCCATACACAATTAGAATTGGTCTATCACCTCATGTAGTTCATGGGTTCATTTTAGACTTGCTTGAGCGTAGTACGGCATTGATCTATTTGCAGCCTAACGCCTAACGGCCTACGAAGTTAGCAATTAGTGACGTCAGATTAAAACATTTATGCCAATTGCTGTTTCACAGCCAAATTATAAAGCAAATGATGCTCAAATTTCAACTGGCAGCCAAGGTAGTTGGCAAAAGAATTTGGAACGGTCCATTTAAAAAAAAGCTGTGAGCCTGCGACACGCTTATTTCCTTAACAATGATAAATTGCACTCATTTATATTATTTCTACAATTATAACAAAAAATTATGATTATTAGATAATATTACATACATTAATTGTAATGACATCATCAGAACCTGTAGGGGCTGTAGGTATCATGGTTCCTACTATCCATTTATAAAATCAATTTTTGTTTGTAATCAATTTGGGTCAGGTGTTTGGTTTGGGTTGTAGTTTACAGTCAATTCACTAGTAAAGTAAAGCATTACAAAAATCCTATTCCGAAGTCCTATTTCTGTCTATTGAATATCAAATATCTTACCTAACGCATTAGTAGTATTAGAAATTACAGTAGGCACCTATAGAAACGTGATAATCAAACTAATTAACTACTTAATTGGATTAAGTAGGATATAGGTAGACAAAATGTACCTATCTAGCTAGTTTAGATACATTAAAAAAGGTAGATACGTTACCTACCTATCGCACGTGATATCTAAACATATCAGCGTCACAGGTTTCGTTTAGTTGCTCACGACGTATGGTCTTATTTGCACGCGATATGACAACATAGCGAAATTCATATTGAGTACGTCGCATAGGCCCTGTTGTTGGTTAGGGTAATTCAATCAGCAAAATTCTAGAATTGTAATTGTGTGATTGTGTGTTTACGTGTATTTGCATCTAGCCCAGTTTTCTGTAATGCGATGTATGAGCGTACCGAACGTATCTGCCTATTTGTTTTAATTCAAGCTAGCTAGAAATAATATCAATTACCGTAAGAACATAGTCAAAATTAAAACAAAACATTGATTTGTTTGATCAGACGAAACGTGAACCGAAACAGGATCGCGTTAAGAACTGAAAAGCACTAGATAGAAAGCTTCATTAAAACTTCACGATAACTTACGGAACCGGAAACCGGAAACCGGAACGAAATGTGTACCTACCTATATAAACATATTTCGCTTGTCGTTTACGAATCTCCATCAAAGTGATCCGTGAACGAAAAATGTATCTTTAAGATTGTACTTCAAAAGGAAAAAGGGACTTGAGTATCATTCGTAAGTACATATTGGTCATGTAGATTTTAACCGACTTCTGAAAGAGGTTTTACAAATGAAACAAATTTCAAGATTCTTTCATATTTTGTAGGTACTAAATAAAACCCATGTTACTATCTACACATACACGTCTATCTACACATTAAAACAGCACTATACTATACGCATTCCCACTATGTTATCCCCTGCCGTGGCAAAAGGAAATGGCATTTTCAAAGAGCACAGTCGCAGCGGCGTCTTCTACCGGAGGCCAGGAGGACTCAAAAACTGATGTTTGGATGGGGATGAATGGATTCTTATACGTAGGTACACGATAATAATAATAAGAAATAAAAGCTTACCATAGTTCGCCAGTCAGGGTAACTTACCATCGCGCCACGGAGTAATACTAATTGTATGTTATAACTCAGATAACACTTCCTTATGTAAGTAAGTTTCACGCGATAATCAAACAAACAAACATATTGCACGCTTAATGATATACAGACCTAATAAGAAATTATGTAGCTCGAATTGAGTTACATATACTCACAGGCTTCTGTAACGTCATCTTTGATTTCAAATTGAATTGCCACGAAATTTGCCTTCTTTGTTGACGTAGCGTAACATGGGTCTCTATCATTCTAATGTGTTTTTGCACCGGACAAAATTGCAGAATGTTATTTTGCAATACCCCAAAAATCTACTTTTTGAGCTAAGCCCGTATAGCATTAAGCATGCGATATATCCTTTATCACAATGAGTAGCAGATACATTTTTAATAACATTAAATTCTTCAATATCAGTGAATGAAGTAGCAAACGAGCTCGCCGTGGTCTTAACTACCCACTGTCACCCATAGTCACTTGTACCAACCTCGAGTAGGGTTGCAATAATCTAACACTGTTAGTAATAGTCAGTTCAGTTAGTAATAGGACTAAAGGCAAAGGACAATTAAATTAAGTAGATCCAGTTTCTTAAATTAAGGTAGGTACCCAGGCTCTACTGCCGCAGGCTTAAAATTCACGTAATTTCAAGCGGATGACCTAAGAAAGCTTCTAAAATAAAGACCACCTGACCTCAAATAGACGTCCACGAACGACAAACAGTCTATCTCAAAGCGGCTGAAAAGACCTTGTCCCAAAAGCCTGGCATTCGTACTACTCTATATAAAAGCTTTCAAATAACTCACTGAAAAATTCCTACTTAATTGTGTGTGTCAATTGTCTTTCATGAGAGGTATTTTTATAAGCATGAATGTGGGTCAAAGTTGAG
This sequence comes from Dalla quadristriga, assembly GCA_018245335.1. NCBI lineage: Eukaryota > Metazoa > Arthropoda > Insecta > Lepidoptera > Hesperiidae > Dalla > Dalla quadristriga. The sequence goes on from DWLO01000053.1 coordinate 13,363, forward strand.
ACAAAGGTCTAGGCGGACATCCTTACTAATATTATGAGCGAAAGAGTGTTTGTCTGTTTGTCCTTCTTTCAGGCTGCAACGTCATGATCACGATTGAAGTGATTTTTTGCATAGATATAGTTTATGGGCCGAAGAGTGACACTGGATACTTTTAATACCAGAAAATGTTGGTTCCTGTGGGATAGACAAGATAATTTTACGCTGGCAAAGCTGCGGGCAATAGGTTTATACATCAATATAATGTAAATAACTATTGGAAATGTTATGTGCTTATTTCCCGCAGTTTCACACAAATTTCTATTCAAATTTACACATCCATCGTTACCTACATATACATTTCATGAGTTTGTAATGTGGCTTCAGTCCAAAAAGGTGGGGTTATGCAACTGTGGCCTAAGGTTGGTATTACAACTCATGAGCGGTGATCTTCTTGCCATTGGTATTTCCTCACAACTGAGATTGCCTGAAACGTTTTTAGTTAAAGTGACGAGAACAGCTAGCGGGCATGCAGTCTCACCATTCACTGCCGCCCATGGATATCTGTGTCAAACCTCGAATAGGATTGAACGAAGGACTGTTTGTTAGTTAGTCTGCTACTGGAATTCAGCTATTCTGAACGAAACGATACGCTCGTGAAATTTCCTACTCAGTCCCTATGTAGGGTTCAAATCCTAGAAAACAACATACTTACTTTATTATTATCTTTATTATTTATCTTCAAAAAATAATTCCCTAAAAGGGTACAATACGGCCAAATGTTGCCGCCAATTGTCTACGCCCCTCTGTATTTTAAATGTATCTTAAGGTGTAAAATGGTGTACCATAAAGAATGTTTGTATTGTATTGCATTGTATTGTACGGAATGAAAGTATATATGGAAAAACGAATCTTACGCGGGAGGAGCCACGTGCAATGTCTAGACTAATCTTGATATGGACAATGAGACGAATAAATAGCTATATACATAAACGGCTAAAGCCAACATAGATGTGTATGCGTATTTACTACTTACTCATTATATTTAACTGAGCAATGAAATAAGCGTTAATATTCAAGCGTGCTCTAAATACTTAAGCACCCAAGACAAGATAAAACCGAGAACCGAGACGTTGTTTATCTACCAGAACATAATAATCTATCATATTTCTTTATTTCAATAACAAACAAGTGAAATACTAAGATCTTCGACTAATGCCCAGACGGAGCATTTCGCCTTCACACACCTTTTACAGAACATTATCCATAATGTTCATCCATCCATGCATGCCTGAGAGTTGTGGACAACTCGTGAAAGCGATATTTGCTTACATAACTCCGAAAATCACAGGTTAGCCTGGCGTGTCTGAGATTTGCACTCCGAACCTCCTGAGTAGGAGGCCGAACACACCCATACATACTTACATATATTATATACATATATATGTATGTATACATATATATATCTATGTATGCATATATATACATAGATATGTATCTATGTCTTATGAGAAATAAAGTACCAGACTCAGACGTGATTTACCTATCCAATACCAGGCAGGCACCAGTCAGACCCCAATCAGAGGAGACAATCAGTGGACCTTTAAAGGTAGATAGATAGATGAAACTTTTGACAGGTGATCTATCAGTGATAAAGTAGGATTTTGTTATTAATGAAAGACTCATAGCCCCGTGGCGTGTGTCCATCCTCATCGTATTCCGATTGCCCCAGCCACGATCGGAAGATGGGATGGGACCGCTAGGGACAAACATAGTTTATATAAAATAGTTTATACTGCAAATAACAATACACCTACAACAATATACCTACTTACCTATTTGTAAGTACGAGCCACTTTCCATTTCAATTATAAATGTTTGTCACTGTGGGTGAGCGGGGCACCCCGTAATACAAGTCTCCAACCTAGTAGTAGTATGTAGTATTTATTAATTTTAGAACCACGCAATTCCATAGGTAAAAATTGGATAAATCGTGTCGCTATTCAGACAACTGAATGTTACTTCATGAAAACGTTTAAAATGTTATTTATGGTTATTCAATGTGTTAAATGAACTTATATCTTTTGAATAATTTTGATTTTTTGAGCACGGGAAAATAGGGTTGCCAGCTCTCATAGGTCACGTGGCGTTCCGTCTTTTTGTAACATTTTTATATAGATTTTAGCCTAACGAACAAGCAGACGGGCCAACTGACGGTAAGTGGTCACCGTCGCCTTTGGACACGCGCAACACTAGAGGAGTCGCCAATGCGACGCCGGCCCAAAAATTTAAGTCACTGGTGGCAATGATGAATTCGGAAAAAATTAAACTTACGTTCGAGTAAGTATTTGTCAAAGGAAGTATGGTCGGGTGGTAAGGATTTTAGCAACTAGTTATTGACATAGTTTTTATTGGAAATTATAATTAATTGGCTTTGGTGTTTGATGTGATGTTGGTAATTTTTTTTTCAATCGTACTTCAATAAAGAGCCATACTAAGAATAATAAACAAGTATCCTATGATGCGAAGGAAACAGCTTATCGGGGATGGATTAAACAATTTTATAAGAAAATATATTTTTTCACAGTTATGTTTATTCTTTCTCTAATACACATAATCTACAAGTAAGACTAACAAAACATTTCGTGTTTATGTCGCAGGGATGGCCTGTCGTTCGAATTTCAGTTTGGTCCAATACTGTATATATTGTTTTCTAATTTCAAATGCAATCACAGCAGCTGCCATGCCTGTATTCAAACTATCAACACCTCTTTGTAGGGGTATATTCAGTCTTATACCATTTCTTTTCTCTGTGAACCTGTAAGCAAAAACAAAACTTGTACTAGTTCAAAATATCATTGATTTTTGACTAAATAATTAGCCGCTCGAAACTTTGAATACATACAGGCAGTGTGCTTTTTCAAGACAAGTATAAAAAGTCCCTCTTTTCAGATTGCGAAGGAATTAAGACCACAACAACCACTACTAACTTTACTAACTTCCCACCATTTGAGAATGTTCTGGATTATACAGACAAATAAAATGAAGGTAAAAGCGAAATCCCACACATTCACTAATTATTATATCTCAGAAATGATGAAATCTACAGGCTTGAAATGTTACCAGTAGTTGTTCCTTAGAGTGTCCGCGGTTAAGACATGTTTCGAACCATTAAAGGGGTGAAACCCTTAAAGGGGTGAAATATGGGCTGTAAGGTTAAGCCACGAAAATTGTTATTTGAGCTTTCTGTCACAAATAAAGCACAATATATTTCAATGATGCCGGAAAATGAGATGCTGAGATTCAGATTGAGACTTCAGACCCAGTGGGATGCGGAAAACTAAGCCACTCAACCACCACTTCATTATTCACGAGGCTTTGCCCGCGGCAAACCCAACAAACACACTTTTACATTTATAATATTAGAAAGAATACCTGTATCTGCTATAATCTATTATTAGGCTTATAGGTTCTAATTTCAAAGAAAATTTATTTTAATTACCTGTAGCTATCCATACTGATACCTTCAGTCTCGCCACCTATGATCAAACTGATATGCTTTAACTGGGCAAAATCGACAGCATAATATGGTACCACTGTCATATTGTTTTCCATGTATTCATTGTCCTTGCTCTCTGGATCATCATTGAGTCTTGCATTACTATCAGCTATGAATACTGACGTGTCTTTTGGTACAATCTCAGATATTTGTGTCCAGTCAACTGAACTGTAGACTGGCTGCCTAAAATGAGCTCCTGCTGCACTTCTGATCACCTTTGGATCCCACAAGTCAACACAACCTGGAAAAACAAATAAACTCAATTACGGAATGGAAATTGAAAATACAAGGATTAAAAAAATCTTTTTATTTTATGTGAACTATGTCATTGTCTTTTATGGTTTACAAATTTATCAGGTATTGCAATCGTAAGTAAAATAGTCATCTATCAATCAATATCTAATAATCAATGCTCCATTACTAGGATATTTTACAGAGGCATGGAGGGGTAGGCTAAGTGTCAATAGTGGTAGGTTCCTAATAATGACAATGCAGACTGGCTGCGTAATGTGCCACGTAATGTGTGTTTTGTGCTATGAAGTACAAAAAAGCTCATGAAATATTGCTACTACTGACCACTCATGCCATTCCCAATTCCTTAAACTGCTTAACTGAACGATAAAATTAATGAATATTTGCATAAATTTAGTTTACTACTGGTAATCATGGTTTACTCCCAACATACGTCCAAGATACTTCTCAGAAGCGAGCTAGAGCTAAGTATGATGGGAGTAAAACTCAGAGGTAAAATTAGAAACAAGGAAATAAGGAATAAAACCAAATTTGCTTACATACTAACTCGTTTTTACTGTCAGAAATGCGGCTGGAGGCCTATGCCAAAAGGCACTTCGAATTGAGGGACATAGTATAAATTTTTTTTTTATTTTATTTGGTTAGACAAATTAAATATCAGAAGCAAAACTGTATAAAAATTCGGAAATAAATGGATATTATTATTTATTGCGATCATTAATCATGGCTTATTGTTACCTTTACTAAGCAAAACCTTGTCACAACCAGCTCCAACAGCAGCTCTGAGGATTGCACCCAAATTCCCCGGATCACGAATATTGTCACAAATAATTTCCACTGGGATTGGTTTGGATTGCCTTTTTATGTTGTCAACTGAAGGCATTTCGAAGACACCTGTAATACATTTTTTAATATGTTGTCAGACATAGAAATGACTGTAGCTGAATATACTGCTTATTGGCTATTTTTTTTAATTTATTTATACATAACCTCTAACAGCAGTGGTCATGGTGGTCAGTGGTGGCCATATTTGCAAACTAATTTATAACATTTACATGATCTTAGTGATACATTTAAATAATAATACACAAAACAAAGACAGCCAAAAACAATTATTAAATTATTGGTTATATATAACACCTTTGAAGAGCACATAAGACATGACAAGCTAACATGATTGATTCCATTTTATATGTTACTTTGTAACAATTGGTAAATACAATCGGGCCATCCAGCTGACTGATTGTATTTTTTTTAGTGACAAACTTTTTTTTAGTGTAACCTTTAGTGACAATCACTATGGTGTCAATCACATATTGTGACATGTAGGGAATTCATTAATCCAATGGGGAACTTTCACAAGAGTGAAAAATGTGCAAACCTCCTACACTACTTGTTTACAACCACGCCCAAAATGCAATATAGCTGTGGTGCCATGGGTCAAACATGCAATTGGTGAAAACTATCACAAAAATATTCATAGCATTTGAGGTCATCTGTAATTAAGTGTTTTTGGCAAACCACTTTAACAGCATTAAATACTAACTCCCTGGCAATTAGGCAGGAAAAAAGTTTTGACGTTATAGAAAAGAGTCAATTACCAAAAATTCCAGAAGGTGTCTCCACATCTGACCATAACTCTAATTCTTTATACGGGACTTTGTATATCAGAACACCAGTTTTAGGTAGGAATGCCCTCAATTTATTTAATTCCTCCACACGACTGAAGAAAATATATTTTAAGGTACATTTTGCTTCTAGACCATCAACAATCAGGCGCCACCCTTCTACAAATATTTGTTGTGTGTTTTGCCTTCCTTTCTTTGACTTCAATTTCACTAGTATAACACTGAAAAAGATTTATAATACAAGAATAATATTATAATAGCCTTCACATATTTATGAAATCCATTCTTATGAATTTCAATAGAGAACACTACCTTACTCTTCCATCATTATCTTTTGCTTTTTCATATATTATTTCATTGTTGTCATCAAATACCTTCTTCTGGCTAAGGTAAAAATTATTTTTCTTTAATTTTGATTCTCTGTTTTGTTTGATTTCTTTAACTTTCTCTGGACTGAACGCCGGATCAGCTTTCTGGGACTTAATTTCTGGGACATGTTCTTGTTTTACATTCGCTTTAGTGAACTTATCAGGATGGAGGTCAATTACTTTTTCCTTTTTCAAATATACATTTGCGTTAGGTTCGAAAGGCAATATTGTTTTAGCTGGTTTCCTGTGCATCCATCTGCAATATAACCTCACTTGAGTCAGAGTTACCGTTTGATTACAAACCCGAGTTAAAATATTACAAATATTTAAAGACATTGTGTAGATGTCTATTTCGGTCGTGGTATATTTTGTGAGGGAAATCTGGAATACTATTGCACACTATTTACACGTTTTTGAATTCATTTGCACTCTAATATGCATATGCAATAAAATATATAAGTATACAGCAATGTCGACAAACGGCAATAACAGATTGTAACTGACATAAAATAAATGTCTGTCATATAATATTTTGACAACATTGTCACTGTCAACTGTCATGTCAACCTACTCTAAATAAATATTAACGCGCGCTGAATAAATCTGCACCATGCGCCGCACATGGTCGGTCGGCAAAAATTGTGTCAATTGCGACAGCCAATTAAGAGATGGGGGGAATGGGTACTTTGCTAAATATCTATATACCTTTTATCTATGTTTATGATACAAATATAAATAATCTGTGTGTGATTTTCCACCACCACCATTGATTGATTAATAATTCCACTCGTCAGCTGAACCTCATAGTTGTATGCGTTAATTAAATTTGTGTTTATTTTTATATTGGAAAAATACCAAGTATTGAACGACCCAAAATGGCAACAGGGGTAAAACCTCGTGATGAAGATTCACAGTTAACAAGATCCGATCTAGAAGCCATACAAGATGCCATGAAGAATAAGAAGTTTCGAGAAATGCTAAGCGAGTACTGCGAAGAAATACGTGACCCGGCGAATCAGGCCATTTATCAAAAAGAAATGACCCAACTAGAGAAGGAACGTGGCTATGATATAACGTTCATAAATCCTAAGGGAGGTTATGTTATAAAAACAAGCGTCGCGGGCGACAGAAAAGCATTTATAAACATATGTAGCAACGAAAATGTCGGTAAACCATCATGTAGTGTGGAAGAGGTAAACGGTCAGAAAGGTATGAACTGGCAGTTACCTTATTCTATAATCCCACCGAGAGAGGACTACAATCATAATAAACAACGATGCGTCGTGTATGACGTGGTGTTCCATCCCGACACTCTTAGAATGGCAGAGGTTAACCTACGATTTCGGGAGATGGTTAATAAATGTGCCTTTGACGGCTTAAAGAAATCATATAATATTCATTTGGATATTAATAACTGTCGATTTCCCAAGTCACAATATAAGGGCATGGCAGTGCCGGCTGTCATTCGGAAAGAAGACCCTGACTACAAGTCTCCTACCAATGAAGAAATTCAAGACATTTCTGCAGATATGATTGACAAGCTCTATCCTCAACACATGTATAATGAAAAAGAGCAACATGTGAAGAAAAATGTCGTTATTGATCAACAACAAAAACTAAAGACGAAAAGTAATAGTCAGTTTACACACACCAGTGATAATGGCTACACAGTTCCTAAATTTGTCATTAAACAGCAAAAATCTATTGATTTCCAAGATTACACATACCACAAAGATAGCAAACAGTATTCTGCCATTCCAAGCAACATTGTCGTTGAAGTTAATTTGCCACTATTATCATCTACTCAAGACTGTGTGCTAGATGTGCAGGAAAAATCATTATGCTTGATATCTGAGAAACCAGCAAAATATAAACTCAATATTGCTTTTCCCTATTCTGTAGATGAAGAGTGTGGCAATGCGAAGTTTGATAAGTCTAAGCATACTCTGATTGTAACTTTGCCAGTGAGAAGAAAAGCTTTGCCTGATGAAAGCAGTAATACCTTGAGAATTGACAGTGGTGTTGAAAGCGAGGAAGATTCAAGAGAGAACTTAATTGTAGAACTGCCCCCTAAATGTGCATCTTCAACATCAGCCTTACAAAGTAGTCCTCCCTCTGATGAAGTGTTCTTATTTCCTACTGTTGGTTACATTTTACCCACATATACCCATAATGTCTTAGAAGACATACTGGCATTTACTTTTCATGTCAAAAACACAGAACCTGATACTGTTATGGTTAAAAATGAAGGTAATAAAGTATACATAAAGTTTACATCGCTTGGCTCTGGGTTTGTACCTATACATTATGCAGCTATTCTTTTGTTTAATGACAATATTAGCTTCACTAATACTTCCGGAGAGGCTTGGGACAATAATGTGATATTGCAATTAGAAGTGGAAGGATTACCTCAATCTTTCAAAATTGGTCTATGTGAAGCTGATATGAAAGAGGAATACTTTGAAATACCAGAAGGTAGAAAATCATTGAAAGCTGAAAAGGAGGAAGTTGGTCTAACATCCACAGCTGAAGAAGCCTTGCCGCTCATTGAAGTCACTAATTTGGGAACTGAAACCAATATTGTTGTTTCTTCAAACAACAATAACTATGATGAGGAATATTCAACTCAACATGAACCTGACATAGTATGGACTGAGACAAGTCACGAGAATGGAGCCAAGAGTATCCTTCGTAAACCACTGACAATGATGCGGAGCTTTTCAGAATCTAGTGTAGGCGATATAGCATCGTCTATGGATTACATTAGTTCAGATTGCATTCCTGAGGAATCAAGCTTGAAAAAAACAGTTAGATTTAGTGATGTTATTGCAAGACAGTTTTATAGGTGAGTCAGAATAAATATTTTAACAGCTCTAGAGAGCCAACTAATACTGCTGGATTTTAAACTTATTATTGTTGTTAAATTCCAGATATAATTCATCCATTGAAGGTCAGAAAAAGAAAAACCAACGGAAAAAAACTAAAAAACGCAGCCAAGAGAGACGTAAAAGTGAGAGTGAAGCAGAGGATGACCATATATCAAATCAGGACAAGGTAATTAGTTATATTTTCCACACGACATTACTGTCTCTCCTTGTGCTTAAGTATGTGTAATGAATCTTCTATGCTTCAATAAACAAATGACTCCGAAGACAATAAAGCCTACATTTGTTTTGTTGAAGTTGGCACATCTGTTTTGTGCTAAGGTTTTGATGTACACACATTTTAGCTTGTACCTATACCAATTTTCGCCGGTACATTAAAGTCATATGATTTTAGGTGGTCACTACAACTCATGCACATCCATATGCAAATTTAATCAAAACTTCATGAGGTAAATCACGAATGCATTGCATCTTCTGTGCACAAAGTTAGCACACTACCAGTCTGTGTTGGCAACTAAACCTTTCAGAACAAAACAAAACAAACAAAATTTATCAATCCTATAAACCTAATCATTTGCCAGTTAAGTAGGTTAATTATGATTGACTATTTTATCATTCAAAAAAAGGTCTTCAAACTAAAATTGATCCCAGATTTGTTGCTACTGTGTATCTCACTCCGCACCCTTCTATTATTCAACAACTGTTATATAGAAAATGTATGATTTTTAGACACTTTTCAATGCATACTGACTCACTCTGTTCCTTTGTTGTAAGTGTAACCATAATAGAAGTTATATAAAAAGTAAAGCTAAGATAACACCTTGCTTTTTCAGGCATCGAAACCAAGGTTGAAATCTGTATTCAAGCCAAGGCGTGACAGTGGTCTCGCTGATACTTCTGACGCGGAAAATGATTGTAAAAACATTTCATCTAATGCGTTATCTTACAATTCATCTGATTACACTGATGAAAATGCCAATGGAAAGTACGATAGTTGTAGCGACAATTATTTAGAGACAGATGGCAATGGAAATGCGAGAGAAAATTCACAGAGGGTGCCCATTGCTAACACTCAGATGAAAAAGAGTAAAAAGGAATTTACCTGTGATAACGTTAAACACAACACTGACCTCTATAATCCCGACAAGTTAAATAGGGGACAATACTTGGAAGTAGCTTTTAAAAATGATCTCATATTTGATTTAGATATGTGAGATTTGCCAGTTTTTAATATCCATTGATCCTAAATATTTTTGGCAACATCTCCATTTAGTACCTAGTTTAGCACTTGCATACATATTTGTTGTTTGTGTAGTAATGAATAGTGTTACGGTTTTAATTTCCTTCAATGTTTCCAGTATGAAGTTGTTATGTTGTATTCTATTTATTATATTCAGATGGGTAATGATGATATATAATCGTGTTTTGCAGTAATAAGGAAACATGTTTTGCAATCATAAACCTAGTGTGTTCAAATTAATGTCAGTAGGGGTTTTGTAAATTATCTTTTCAATTAATTAAAATCATTAGATAATTTTAGAAAGTATATTTATTTTAGATTAAACTCCCCAAACTTTACTCATTTTAAATTATTATGAGTGTTTTTAGCATGCATTTAGCATTTGGATGGTACAAATTAGATTATTGGACATTGGTAGAATGAAGATGGTTTTATTCAATTTGCCAATATGTAAAATTGTAGTGGTACATTAATGTATTTTAATGCACATTGTTATACAAAATAATTTATTAGATGTATGTTTTAACAATTTTGTATTCAATATTGCATGGAGATCTAACTGTAGTAGACTAAAAATTGTCCGAGAAAAGTATGTATCTAATAAATAGTTAACAGTTGTTTTCATTTAAGCCCTATAACATTAGTGAGTGTCTTTTGAAATTAACATAACTATGTTCTGTTTAAAATGCCTATTTTAAATTTAATTTTTAGTTTTATTGGTTATTGTCATGAACCTTGATTGCATTTAATTCCAGTGAGTATGTACACAAATGGAAATTTATGAAGGTTACGTTATATTTATAGTTTACACGAAGTATTGTGATGTTTGAATATTAGTTTAATAGATGAATCAATTCGAGACCGTTTTTTATTTCGTTACTCGAGTCCAGAATCATTGTTTAAAGGCTGACGTTTAAGTTTTAATGTACATACGATTTTAGCATGTCTACGCAAATTTACTCTTTAGTTCGCTAAATTTGTAAATTTGCTAACGGCAGCAACATATTGTGTTTAGTGGAACAAGTGTTATTTACTTGTTAACAATGAATGAAAGAAAATATCTAAAGATTGTTTTTTCGTTTATTTATAATAATCAAGGACTTCTCCGGCTGAACTGGGGCTCTTCTTTGTTGTTAAATAATTCATGCTATTATCAATTATATTATTATCTAATGCGAATATTGTAGACTCCATAAAAAAGAGAGAACAACAAATTTAAGGCTTAAGGGTTATCGATATTTTACCTAAATAATTATGGATACTTAGGTGGGTAACTAACTAACTTGCGGCTTTAATATAATATGCGTGGAATATAATTATCGTGGAGTTCTATGTGACTTATACCGGAGGGACACTAACAAGAAAAATAAGTTACTATAATAACAGTAGCTAACATTAGAAGTAGGTCACAGCTGTGTTGTTATTTCTCAGTAGGTACACGGTAGGTACCTAAAGTAGGTAGGTATAATAATAATTATCTAATCTATGACAAAAATGATGCTACCTGTCGTGAAGTACGCAGGCAACACCACACCACACCTTACCGACCGACTCTCAGAACATAATACTGGCCCGACTGAAATGCAAAGTTTATTTCACTATAACATAAAAATGTTATTGTAGGTTTTTCTAATAATACATTTTACGCCAACGAAGTCGCAGGCACCTCCTAGGCATCATTTATTTATTATCTAAGTAGATAGGTTACTTCTTACTAACGACTTATCAATCCACAAAATTAAAAGATAAATGACAACTAGCGCCATCTATCAGGAAGAAGAATTCATGTTTAATTTGAAATAAAAATATTGACATTGAATTTATTTCATAATGCGAATGGCATTCGTCATTCTTGAGCATAGAAAATTACTTTGGTAACAACCTAATAAAATAACCTACCTACTGAAATAAAATTGCAACTCATATTATTAATATACTAACTAAAAACATTGAAGTAATCGATAGGATTGGAGTACTTAATATGCTTTGATACTTAAATGTATTTTGTAATTGAAACTAGGTAGGTAGTTAATTATTATCAGCTAAACGTTTATGTAAGTAGTACCTACTACAGTTACTACTTATCGATACCTACAGCATCGCGATTAGGATTTGTCACGTTCAGTCACAAAACACGTACATACGTTACCACGTAACGTAAATTAATACAAACCGCTTCGTTTGCAGTGCCGAGCCCCGGATCTCTAGATTAATTCCCTGGCCGAGACAGAAATTTATTTGGCAGATAAAAAGTTTATATTGGGGTCCTAGACGGAAATTTAAACTTGAACTTGCGTGTCGATTCATGTGCGTTAAACTAGGTTGTAGAAGCTGCCAAGCGAGGAAATTTAGGTAGACAAAATGTCATTGGTATCAAGCCAAAGATTAGGTAACTAGGTACTTATTAATCTCGTCTAAAACTAGGTTTTATTAACACTTGCAACTGCATTTTGCAACTAGGACTAGGTATTTTGCTGTTTAATTGATTAGCATTGGGCCTAATTACAATAGGTATACCTATTGTAAATAGATTTTGTTTTACGATAAGTTGTCACATATCTAGAATTTATCAAAAAAAACTTATTCGTACTTAACCCGTTAGTGGTAGTAGGTAGGTACAGTTTTGTTATAATCCTACGGTTAGTGTTACCCGCCATGTGCATCATACTACAAAAACCTTTAATTTATCAATGTCAAGATTGATGTCAATAAATCGTAGTGCGACTTGACCTTACACGTTCATTTAAAATTCATATTGAACGCTACGGGCTGAGTCGCTGACGCCTACGCCACTTATCACGGTGAATGCTTAATGAATCTCTTCTGTTCAACAGTCTCATTATGGTCAATTGTTCAGCCATTATATCAAATGATTTGCTTTTGTATTTTTGACCCTAATTTTACATAAAATCGGAGTCAAACCGATATCAGTATAGGTGCTTATAATACCAAGATTTATTTTACACGGTGGTAGAATTCCTGACTTTAACTGTAGTAGGTACCTTAGGGATTTTACAAAAATCCGCGGCAACGGTACACGTAGCCATGTATTAAAACTATTATTTAATTACTACTTTGATAATAATAATACTAAATGATAATGATTTCTAGCTAAAATATAAAACTCATCAGCAAGTAGGTACCTACCTGTCTATTGTTTAAACATAATTAAAGGTACCTGTATCCTTTTCAAAAAAAGTTTCAACTGTTCCCTGAGCAACATTTCCGTAAATTGCAAAATAACAGGCACGCGGGTAAGCCGCTAATCTAAAAGGATTAAAAGGTCGCATAAAATTATGCATGATTTGGCTCGAGAAAAAGTAAATATTTAATTGGAGTACCTATATCTAGAGAGATATACCTACCTTATATATATATATATATTATTATAGGGCTTACACACGAACGGGAGTTTGTTGCGCCAGCGACGAAGAAGATATAAGATGACTATTATTATTACATATAGATAGATGCCCATATATGATAATATATGTAAACTGTTGGCAACGAAACATTTCTATATACCTATTAACTATGATCCTGAAACATAGCGCTGGTATGGTGCTTTGAAGATGCGCAATAGTGATTTCTCTGGTTTAAATTTTATTCCGTCTGTGATAGGTAGCACCTACACGTATCCTTCAACGATTGATTGACTGCTCAGTTTAAATTAAAATATGCCTTATTAAAATATTATAACTGTATTTATACCATAGTGAGTGATCGGGTCCCGCAAGCCTCATTTCTCGATCGTACCACTCACAGACGATTGAAGGTCAACCCATCCACCCGCACAGCATCGATTCGTGGCAGTCGTCTACTGCCCGCTGAGTGCCGAATGAGTGGTCTGTGAAACGAACTTCACTGAGGTTTTTTTCACACAGCTCCGACATGGAGTGCTTCAAGGCACGACACGCAAGTGCGGCAACGCACTTATATTACCTCTGGTGATGCGTATCAATAGGTGACGGTGACCACTTTACATCAGGTGGCCAGTATGCCTGTTTGTCTGTCTCTGTTACAAAAAAAACTGTCTGAAGTACTGTGTATTTAAACTACTGTACAAATACAAATTAAGGTAAGGTCACTAAATTTTTCCTTGTATACGCCATTTTCTCGACAGCTGCAGTCGGAGCGTCTACGGCAGCCGTGAACAAATTGCCGTCCGTTCGTAACAGCCATATCTTACTGGCGAAGCCCATGCTAGACTTCGCACATTCAGAGCCCATAGGGGCAGCACTTAGATAGACATGCCGGTTTCTTCACGATGTTTTTCTTTATACCGTTAAGAATAGCGATACTTTATTTACGCAGATAACTTTAATATATATCTGAGGAACTTTATTCAAACCGGCAAGTCCGATTACACCACTTTGAGTGTCACGGTACTATGATAAAGAAATGATAAAATACGCATATCGATATACGAATAGTTGATATGAATACCAGCTCTAGTCATGTACCTTATTTGAAGACAAATTAATTAAATGAATGGATCGATAAATTAGGTCACTAAGCCTGGGTGAATATTTTTTAGAATTCTTACAGTTATTTTGCTGTTAGCCGACTTGTGTCGATCATCTAGATTGGTTAAGCCTGAAGTAACAGGTAAGGCTAAGTGAAAGGCTTAAATTGTATATTTCAATGATAAGAACCTTCATACTTACTACCTACGCTTCTATTTGGATTCGATAAAGTCCCGAGGAATAGTATAGTTATGTTCAAAAAAAAACCGAAGTATAATAAATACTAAGCAATTACAAGTCTAACCAAAGTCTGGCGGGATAGGAACATAATCCAGATTTACTAAAGTGAGTATTGTCGGAACATTGATATTCTCTGCGTTTCTCTATGCCGTGGAGACTTGGACATTTAAAGCATGCGAAAGGCGAAAAATCGATGTCTTCGAAATGTGGTGATGGCGGAGGATGCTCCGAACTCCTTGAACAACCACGGGAACTAACAACTCAATATTATTAGAACTGAAAGTGCAAACATACTTATATATATCGACCTCTCCATTTGCCTGCAGATAATACTCTGCCTAGAAAAACTAATTGTCACTGTCAAAATCGAATGTAAAAGACCGCATGGGAGGTCACTAACTAGAAGGTTCGATCAAATAAGAGAGGTGAATGAGATGCTAATCACTAAATGTATCCCACATGCCGAAGACCAATCGCAATGGAGACAGGAAAAAAACAACTGCATAACAGGTTACCAGAGCAGGCACGACCTTACGGAATGAAAACACGACAAAGAAGAAGAAGCAATCGGGTGTTTAATGATGCCATAAATACTTTATTTATAATTGCAGTAGAACAATATCACAACCAAAGTAATTACGGTGATTTTATAGTAAATGACAATCGACGTTATTTATACTTGTGTTCGACAATTTAATACAAAGCAGTGAATAACAACACTTAGTCAATTTAAATTCAGACAGTAAATTCATTATAAGATTGTGTGTCGAGAAAATCCCGTAATCCCGTTTGAAATTGACTCAGTCAAAAGCTGGGGGGCTGAAACATTTCATCAGATGCCATAATAAATAATCTTGCTTGTTTTACACGCTTTTGCCTTGTTTACAGAAACAAATCCAATTTAGTAATTATCCATGATAGATGGACTCTGGGTGGCCATCACAGATGAAGTCAGCGCCGATGGACCTGCGCAGGCCTCAGCTTGACAAGTAGGTCAAATCATCTCGACATAATTACGGGTCTGATATCACTCCGACGACAAAGAAACCTTTCGCCCAACTTTATCCAATCGCAAAATGACCTAAGCAGACTAAATATGGCTTTAGACTGACCTAACCAAGTAATGAAACTATAATCTGATTTTCGCTCTGATATTGATTATTTTATAAAATTCCCACAGTGTTACGTAAAGAAAATCCGGTGTATGCGGAATAAATAATTGAAACCTGTGGTTACAATTACAATTACGCATGATGCGGTGTAACGTAGGAACCTAGGTACTAACCGTTTGGAAAATCAAAATACTCCATTCCGATTAAATAAAGGTAGTTAGCATAAATTAACCGTAACCGTCAATCGAATTTGTTATGGCAGAGTTAGAAGTAGATTAGCTCCAATTACATTAACTGCGTGCCACGCTCGGCTCCTCGGGAGAGTCATGTTGCGCCGTCATTTGTTATTGGTGTTAGACGGTGACTCCGGAGACGATAATGAGGTTGTAAAATTGGCGTATACGAAGTGTGAGGAGGCAGGAGGCGTGGGGCAGTCTGGAGCAGCGTAAGGTGGAGTGGAGCGTGCGCCCGGGTAACCTGTGGCGTATCTGTTGCGCCCGCCCGGCCGCCCGCCCGGGCCGCCCGAGGCAGTCTGTGTCCCCGCGCCGTCGAGACGCGCCGTACGCGGAAACTCTCGCTTATTTCCGCACAAAAGCACGTGTTGATTAATAGCTTTGTGTAAATAAATAAAATTGCACAATGTATGTCAAAAGTTTTATGGTGTTCTTTCAAGTTCAGAGCTCTCGCTAAGTTCGTTCTGTCATTCGGGAATTTTAAGGTAAATAATTTGTGCGGTTACTTGGATTTTTATTTATCTGCGATGGAAAAAATCATTAGAATAACGGTTTTATGTGATAAGTAAAGGGTTTGTTATTTCACACGAAAGTAACTTTATTTTAGCGTACGGATTTTGTATATTTTCATTTAAAAAATTGTTATAACAGTAATTGTCTTTGAAGTTCCTGAATACTGGATTAATTGGTTGCTGTAGCATGTTTTCTAAAATTTTTGACAATTCTGATCACAGTTATTTATTTCTTCTATTGCTTCTATACGTTCTTTGTCAGATGTACTCATGGAAGTAATACGTAATTAGGTACTTATTAATTCCATGGAGGTACCTTTACCGGGCAATGTTCCAAACAATATTATTATAATGATGTGAGTAACCGGTGGGTAAGAAAGGTCTTCGAATGGAGACAACTATTCGGAAAAAGGAGCACAAGCCGCCCTTCGACAAGGTGGATTGACGACCTCAAGGAAACAGCGGGAAGTCGCTGGATTTAGAGGGCACATGAAGGCCTATGTCCAGCAGTGGATCTCTAAAGGCTGATGGACTGATGGAAGGATGTGAATAAAGTAAATTTGAC
>DWLO01000054.1:0-30372 GCA_018245335.1 Dalla quadristriga
GGAAACCAAACCAGTTCTACCGAAACCCAAGTCTTATTATCAGCAGAAAGGAGTGCGGCGATTATACTTTATATGTATAATAGGCCTACCTCGACTGCATCAAGGTATAATTTAGTTCATAAAATTGTATGTAATTTATTCAGAGTTAATTGAACACGCTTGAAATAGAATTTACAATACATATTCCAACGTAAATTCTGACAAACTTAAACATACTTATTAATGCGACGTTATTAACTGTTATTAGCTCCACACCCTCAAGGAACTTAAACGAGTACCTACGTTCCTTGTGGTTATGGTGCTAATAATAGCTAATAACATCGCATTAATAAAATGCAACTTTCTACCGACTCTATTGAAAACGAAGTACTTGCGAGATAATGGTTTGAGTAAAAACACATTTAGTAGTTTTGAAGTAAAAACTCTTTAAAATCACACAGACACTTACGGACTAAGACATAAATTTACACTATGACGAAAAGGCGGATTTCCTCTTGCTTTAAAAACTTCCCATCTATGGTGTTGTTTTGTTTTAGATATTGTAACAGTCGGTCGCGATCGCGATAGGACGTTGCTTTGCGGGGGAGCGAGGTAGGGTTGAATGCGCGTAGCGTGAATTGAACAAAATTGGCACTTTTGCTCCTTCTCATTGAAGCTGCATTGAATGTACTCGTAACTTGCGACTGGGACGTGGTAGCGCGGTGATGCCTGTGTATACATTTTTTTGAGATCTAGCCTAGAGATTTAGGGAGTCATCGAGAACATAATCAGGATTCCAAAATTATTTTGATTTTTGAAGGTCATCATTTCAGTTTTTGACGCGGTCAATATTACACGGTCAATATTCCTAAGACGATGTGAAATATCTGCTAAAATGTTGACTGAATATATAAGTAAATATATGTTATTAATTGTTAAACATGTCATTACAAAATTACGTTTAACTCACTTATGAAAATAATGTAATTCCTTTACACCAGAAAACTTATTGGGAAGCTTGAAAAACGCGGGTAACCCAAACTATTAAAATTTGTTAAAATTAAAAAATAATATGAAGTGTAACATTTTATTATTGTAACCGCTGACGAAAATAGCGTTATTGCGTTTTCGAAACGAATCCTGTACCACATTTGGGTCATGCACACGTAAAGAAATTCAAATGGGCAAAGTGTATAAGTGGACGGATGAACAAAGCTACCCCGATTGTGGCTACTGGGTTTGTAATTAATTTATATAATATTTATGATACTATGACTTTGTCTATTATTATCGTGTTAGACATAATTCGTTTGCAAAAACTATTCATAGATTATGCGAGGTACATTGTTTTAGATTATTTATTTGTGTGTAGTCATTTTCTAAAATGTTCATATCTGAATTGGAAAAGCAGTGGTGGAGATGTCCCTATAAATGAATATTTCTTGTGTGTGTCCTAACTAACATAATAAGTCATCATTTTTCTTATTTTTACTAAGGTTGTCGTAAAAAATAATTTTTATTATTATTACAAGCATAAGCACGAGTGAAGTATATGTTGTTCTTTCATGGTACTATTATAGAAGTATCAATATGGACAATTATTTATAATTTTTATGAATTCACCCTTAACTCTGATTCTGTTAAGTTCCTGTTCATCAAAATCATAACAGATGCACACTTATTATACGAAACTCATAAAAACATTAGGGGTTGAGGTAATGACGCCGATAATTATCTAACTACCCGCAATACACTTGACATGTTTGGGAATGAGCGGAAACCGGGGTGAATCCGCGCTCACGTGTCCGTCGCCATTTTGTTTAACTATACACTTCCGTTACGGTGTACATAAAATGCAGCGATCGTCAACCCTCGGTGAATTGTATAAAAGTTTTATTGCGACGTGCAGCACTTTCGTGTTTGCTAACAATTCCAAGAGCGAGGACCTCCGATACGGCCGCACAAATCAGACTGGGAAGTTGTTCAAAAAGAGGACAACTAGTGGATTCAATCAAATCCGAATAGCCGTTTTTTACCAACAAAAATTGGCTTTAAACGTTAACGCTAATAGTTGAACATGACTTGATATTTAATTAAATTATCAAATTCTGAAACATATAGATTCCGGATGAAACAGGATTTAGAAACCAAATCTCTTGACCGGATCGATCCCCGACGTTTATGAAACGGTCGTATTTGTGAAAGAGAAAAAAGAAAATCCACCTAAGCCCGCTACCGAGAAAACCTCAGCACGTTTTATCAAAGAAAATATTTCTTTAGATGTCGCGTAAGTTTCGCTTGCATACGCAAACTCGGTTTGCCACTACGGAAATATAGTTTAAGCCGTAGTGCGATGAAATAAGGACGAAATTAAGTATATTGACTCGACGGCGGGCGACAGAATTGAGCTAGTAAAGCTGACATGGGGGATGTTTGTGAAACTCCTGTCACCGACTATCAATATTGGGTGTATAGGGTAGCAGAGGTCTTCTCAAATCGATAAATTGTGTTCCGTAGCTACTTAAGAAAGTTCTGACGAGTTTATTGGCTTTATTGACATGCTGTCGTTGGAAGTTTAGTCGGTGAAGGCCCGGACTTTCGCGGTCGAGGCAGGCAATGAATAAGAAAATGTGTTTTGTTAACTGTTACAAAGTACAATGGAATAGATGACAATATATAAATTTACAGTTTATAATTTACTGAACTCTTGTAGTTTAAAGGTTGAAGGTATTGAAAGTAAAAATATTCATATAAATTAGGCACTGGAATCTTCAGATTATTCCGCTGTTACGACGACATAAAAAGAAGATTTAAAAAAAAATATCAATTTTTTCTGTCTGTCTATGTTTCCCATACTGGTGTTAGATTCTAATTAATAAATTTGTTTGTATGACAGCAGGTTTTGTACAATGTTTCATAGGCAAACCAAATTGTTATCACCTTATCTATTGTCAAGTACCTAATAATATTTAAAGTTGGTAAAATAAAAATTTGAAAAGGTTTGTTCAGCTATGAGAAAACTTTCAAATTTTTTTATTCAAACGCCTCATATATCTTTTCGGTCCCTGGGTCTTCACGTGGAGTTTCTTTATGCTTTAAAAACTTTAGTACAGCCGGTACGCTTTTGTGCGTCTCGGTACCTTCCTACAGTGACGCGATTGCGGGACGAACAGGACTTGTGACTGCGCCGCGTGCATAAGTAATTGTGTGTGTGGAGGGACTCCACGAGGTTGATTAAGTAACAAATATAATAATTTCATTGCTTCGATTGCGATTTAGTGTCTGGTCAATTAACAATTAATACCGTTACATAAAAATCCAAATCTGTAGTTTTAGATTGGGTACCTATATTGTGAAGACGCAGAGCAAGAGCAGCACGAGCCATCTGGCCCGTCTCGAGACTTAATTGCGGAGTGTGTTTCTGACGTTGAAGATGCATGCATTTTGTTGTTGCATGCAAGTCGTTTTGCTGAGTATACACAACGAGAATTCGTCTTCGGCGGTCATGTTTCTCTTTTGTAGTAACATGCTATTTTGTTTCAATTTTAAGATTAAGATTATGTTTTCTAATAATTATCAAAGAAAAAAGGAGGTTGTTATGTTATGATTTAGCTATATTTTATTGCTATCCAAGGCCGATTCGTTTCTATATTCCCGAGAAGTCTGTTTTGTACAAATTACGAAATGTGATAAAAAAACTTGTTTTAGTTTGGTAATGTTCTCAGTGATATAAACGACTGTCAATTTCATTTCTTTTACTTACAAAATCAATAATAAAGATAAGGTCGAGTCCCGCGGACTCCATGTGGTGAATAACCTGTTTTTAATCCATCAGGTAAAATTTAGTTCTAAGGGTAATCTTGCAAATGAAATGACAAAAAGGTTGTGAACTCCTTTGTGAAGAACCGGTGTAAAATAGCGTGCCGGCCACCGGAAGCGGTTCTGGCCGGGCGTCCCCGAGCGACGCACAGGCCACTACAGCGCACGTGTGACTAATTACTATCGCACGACGGTTTTAATCCCACTTCGGCAACCCCCGTTCGATGGCAGATTGATAGCGATAAAAATACCTTTTTTTTGGCACAGATTGGTTGTAAACTTGATGACTGATTGGTGTAGAGTTAATGCCATTAATATTCGATTTACTGTAGTAAATGAAGGTCTTTAGGATGATACGCTGTTTTAATTTGTAATAAATATATTTCATAATAGACAATCATCCAACCGTATTATTAAATTTCTAAACGAAATATGAAATAAAGAACTTTTTATTCTAAGTTTATTTTGATATAATATGGGTTCGCGGTTTTCAACGCTGGTTCCGTCTGATGTCCATAAATATAAACTTTACTTTATAAAGTTGCATTATAGAGCAGCAAATTAATTAAAAACCTACCGATAGTATACCTATAGTAGGTACTTACATACAAAACTAAGCACAAAATAAGGGCATAGTGTATGTGCAAAGAACAGAAACTAATGCAGGTAGGTATATAGAAAAATAAAAAATAAATAATACTTCATACAAAAAATCGGGTGTGTGAATCAGTGTGTACTCGCGGATGAAGTTAAACTTTTATGGCAAGGGTTATAAATAAAAGTTAACTATAAATATCCGAAACCTATGAATGCTCGTACAAGTATATAAAATATAGACGACATCTCCTGTCTAAACAACGGTGATAGATTTTATTTTCTGCGCGATACTTAGATGTCGGTATATATTGTATTTTTTTTCATTTAAATTTATTCGATATAACAAACAGTTTGAATTCGTTTGAAAGGGAGTTCGAGCAACCATCATCATATTATACAGTCACTGGAATACTGCTGGAATATACAGTAGGTACGCAGGTTCTTGCAAACGCTAAGTAAAATCTCTCTCTCTGATATTTTTATTTAAATAATGTTCCATTTTAGCACCCACTGCTTTAAGGGGGACTCCGAGGGCACACTTCATACTATTCATTTTAAAAGTGTGAAAAACGTTTGTGTGAATGAAACATAACGTATTATTTTAAAAAATTATAGGGCTCTTCAATATTGGTAAAATATAAATGAAGCCCTAAGTATATTTAGGGGGTACCTAAAAGTATATTTGGGAGTTGATAAGGGGTCGAGATATAGCGATAGAATAGGTGCGTGGGAGCCATGACATCGACACCCTGATCGAAGTGGTCAATTGAAAAAAAAAATGTCACTCACCTACACTTCTTTCCGTAACCATCCAAACCAAATTTTTTCACTTCCGTAACGCGCCGTACCTGTTTTTCACGTCGTAGATAAAGAAATTTTGCTAAAAAATAGTAAAGAAAAACGACTAAAAATGCATAAATTCACACACTTGCCACAATAAAGTATTTTATTGTTTCTAGTTGTTGTTGTTTTTTCGGAACGCAATTTGACACACTAAAATCTTTTGTGACGTTATTATTCCATCATTGAACGTTGAAAATTGCATATTTCTTGATTTTCATGGCGATCTCTGTTTTCTCGTGCAGTTCAAACGAGTCTGGTCTTTGAACGAATTATGTTCTGGCATACTGAAACATTCACAAAATTTAAAGTTCCGCAGCCTAAAGAGCAGAAACCTGACTATTGCATGTTAACCGATTGCTCTGTGCGGCGGAGCTGCTCGTTGTGTAAATAATTAATGTATCTATTTGGTAAGCTGTGAGCGAGCTTAATGTTAATACTATTGGTAGAATATGTTTATTTCTGTATAGATTATTATAATATGATACCCGTTTTACATAACTCTATTTGGCATGGTTTTCGACATAAAATCCTTGATAATTGATAATATTATTATTACAAGAATATAGTTGAAATACATGGTTAAATTATAAAGTCTACGTACGGTTTACCATTTCAATGGTGTGCAATTATGTCAGTTACAGATATTATGCAATTAGGTACATACTGTTAAAGCTTATTTTATTATTTCATTGAAATTACACTAAGTTATTACACTGAATACGTTAATATTTTTCAAGGTATTTGAAGACGACAACGTAGAAATTGGTTTTAAAATCACGTAAACATCTCAATAAACTTGGATGATACGCTTTTTTAACTTTAATGTTTAGTGGTAAAATTAAGTGAATTTATAGATATTGTTTGTGGACTTACCGATCTGTGGTTTTTTCAGGAATGTACACTAAAACAATTTGTACCTAACGTAGTAATAAACGACTACGACGACGACGAATTTTTATTATTGAGTCTTCAAGTGGCATCACTCATATCTCTTGTAGGTATCTCGAAAATAACTTCGTTTACAAAAAGATTTTATTTTTTTACATTCAACGTAGAAATTTAGTATACCTCATAATCTAATATTCAAAAGATGTTATCAATTTAATAATGAGAGCTAGCGTTCGATAAACCATATTTAAATGAAAAATGTTTAAACTCAATTACAGCCCTCTTTGCCGCGCGATGCTAATTTTACGGTTTTATTTTATAAAGGACATTCGGACTTGACGTGGTATCGACAACCGGAATCGTCTCAGACTGATGTGTGGCTTTCAGTGAGGGTAAAGTCTAACCACTAGGTATATATGCGAACAGTTTATAAATTATAGGTTATTCCGCCGCACGACGTAATTATAGTTGTAGGAAATGCAATGAAAAGTCCGTCCATTGATATGGGTTAAGTACAGTAAAAGTAAAGCATTATGCAAACAGTTCACACGAGACGATTACATAATTTCACTATTCCTGTAAATATTCGAACTTACGTAAAACCGCCAAGTTATCAAACGCATCGCTATCTTCGAACGGAGACGGAGTAAGTATGAAAACTTTTACAAGTGACGCTGCAGTCTGCACTCGACAGTGTACACTATCGCGTAGGTCCCTACGGTGGATCGAACAGCTGTTGTATTTGAAATTTCGAAACTTCAACAAACATTCATTTATAATAATAAATACTTCATTATAAATAAATGTGAATGTGACTGTGTGACTTCATCAGGGTTAGTCCGCTGAACCGATTGGCCCGAAGTTTTACATGCATAGAATACTAATTATATTTTTTTTTATGTCGTTCGACTTAGTTAAGTGATCACAATTTTTGTTTCGTTTTATAAATATAGGAGAAAATAATGTCTGGTCGAAGTATCGTAATTAATAATGTCACATAGCGCGCTCATGGAAGAACCTAATATAAGTACTGCTATGGATGACTACTAAAAAAACGACTAAGTACCTGGTTGACAAAATCAGAACTAACATTAGTTCAGTTACGTTGCTAAATTGTTAACTGTTCAAACTTAAAAGTCTCAATAAAATTTGGCTTAATTTAATAGGCGCACAGTAAAAAGAAAATCCACGTAGATGAAGTCGCGGGTACCAACTAATCATTGGAATGCAATTTAATATACATGAGTTATTTAATTTTAATAAATAATAACTCTATGTAATATTATAAGATACAGCGAAGTATTCAATTATTTACAATTGCGAGCATGTAGCTAACGGACAGCCATAACAACCACGTTTATCTTTAAACTCGAATCATAGAAGAAATCCTATGTATTATTACTACGTTTTTCAGCCCCTTATAGCATAAAATTATGCTTCATTTTATATTTAAAATCGGTATGTGGGCTTCCTTACTACCTTTCAGTAAAAAGTATAGATAATTCCAACACATGTGTCTTTTCCCAACGCATGACTTTATTTACCCGTATCGTAGTTTTTGCCCGACTACGTCAGAAAGAGGGTTATGTTTTTCAGGCGTTTGTTTGTGTACTATGCCTTTGTCACGTGGTTGTTAGATTCACCTTGGTGGTCGAAGTAGCACAGGATATAATAATTTTAGAAAAATAAACATTAATTTTTTGCCGCAAGATTCTTAACGACTGGATGCTCGTAGCGTCAAAGGTATTGTTGAGAAAAATGTATGGCCGCCGTCTGCGGTGATTTTTTGGTAAGTATGATATTTTTTAGTATGAATACCTAAAAACCATTACTTTGGTTATAGGCAATATCGTATGACTGGTCGGCTTATAACAAACACCTTGCAATATATCAAACAGCGTCGTCGCAATAAACGTCTTCACAACGCAACATAACAAAACACTACACATAAACAGTGTTTACCTTCACATCGACGTCTCGTAAACAGAACCATTAAGTAGGAAATGGTTTTCCTGATTAAAAGAGAAGGGCTAAAACCACAGTCCACCATGTTGATCAAGTATGGGTTGACCGACTTCCCCCACCTATGAGAACATATTCTAAAACTCTTAGGCATAAGGTTTTCAGGGTTTTCATTCAGTGTTGAGGCAAATGAATAAATTGCTTATAATGCACGTCACTTCTAGTAAACGCATACAGGCTTACACACTCGCATCCCCGCACTAAATTTACACAAGTCATCACCGCTTACTCAACAACGGTTAAGCTGAAGTCACAATGGGCAAGGCCACGTCTTTTGAAGGACTGATAATATAACCGATGGGGAAGAAAGGTCCTTAAACGAGACCACGCTGTAATTGAAAAACTATGTTCTAAGTATATAAAACCATACTAGTATTACTATTTTTTTTTTTCAGCACCGTTCATCCGCGAAATCTTTATCTGTGAAAAACCTTGAAAAATACCGTAAAAGGAACTGGGGATATCAGTCCAGGTAGTATGAGATGTTAATAGGAATGTTAGTTGATCATTATTGGTTAGCATTAGGACTAAGTTAGTCGGTGTTAGTGATAGTCCGGTTAGTAGTGTTTAGTAATAGTCATGTTCGAAGCTGGCCACAGATGCGTTGATACCATTGAGGACTAAGGTAATTGGCTCTTGTATAAGTGTAACCAGCATCCACACCGTTCTGACCAAAACACAATTGTCGATAAACAATAATTTATTATGTTTTATGGAGCCGTTGGCTAGTAACTAAAGACGTTGTAAGCTATTCAGAATAAGAGACAAAAACGAAGAAATAAATCTGAATACCGCCCAACATTTAGGTCCTTGCCCAACCCCCAGTTCCACCGCGACGACGCTAGGGCCGCGCGGGAGGTTCCAACCCGCTGGTTCCGCTATATGATCGATGCGGACAAAAACACTTGCTTCTTGTTGAGTGTATACACTGTACCCTATAGGGTATAAAGGGTCCAGGGTAAATTGACCTTTCATGAAAAGACCACTTACCACCATAAACTCTCTAAAGAATACGGCTAGAATATATTTCATTGATACTTCAACAACTTTTATAGGGACTGCACGTATGGTTTCGGAATATTTCCCATTCGTTTCCCATACGTTGTAACATTCTCATAAAATGAATGACATTTAAAATTGGTATCATTATTATGCGAGCACGATGCGTGCATGCCAAACCTGCTATTTCAGTGGTATTCTAATTGTATGTTATTGGGAACATTTTAGGCCTTGCCAGATGGAGCTGTTTACACAAAACTCATTATTACCATAACTAGAATGAAAAATTTATGTTTATCAATTGGCTAGTACAGCGTTACAGATTCGTTTCTAGTCAACTGTAACCTAGCGCAATTTTCATTACTATAAAATCGCAACTGTGATGTTGTTTTGTGAGTAAAAGGAGATCAAACAATAGCGATTTCATACAATGGTAGGAGATGTTGGAAAGCAAAGTTTTTGATTATTTTTGTTCTTAATAATGCCCATTTTATTCAAAGTAGCTTAATGTGGGCAGGGCCGAATGACCACTCTGCAACGATGCCGACGCGACTTAAATACTAGACTCCGGACCCATGTGCAGTTACGTGCTCATTATACTTTTACTTTACAAACTTGAAAAAAAAGGTAAAGAAAAGTTCCAACTTGATTATACATAATAATACATAGGTTGAAAAATGAGGCCGAGTGAAGGATAACAACGCTTTTTTAACAGTATTTATGGATATGAAATTATGCCTAATAACCGTAAAACACCAAATAAATAAAATGGTTCCAATAACGTTTATTAATTCATTTGCGTCTAAGTAGACGCAAATGAATTAATAAATATCCAAGTGGATATACATTAAAATTTATGTTAATCATAAACATAAACAACGTTAACATGTATAACGGGTATTCATGGGTTATTTTTGTAAGTTATCGTAAGTGAGCGTGTGACTACACACGTGTCTGGACGTATAACTCTAATAATCCTAAATAACTACGTAGTTTACTGCAGCCGACGTAATCATGTCAATTGCCAATTGATACACCAAGGGTTGAGCACAGGCGCATCATTAGAACGATAATACTCGTAATAATGACACAAGTGAACTTCTTTACGACGATGTTGCTTACCGTACCAATTTGATGGTAAATAAAAAATGGTATGGTATTTTAAATTTGCTACATCAACTCAACAGGTACCTTACTAATTCTCGAATCAATTTCAATTCTTTATTGCAGTTATACGGCACGGTTACAAGTGGTTTGATAGTTATTTTATGCACACATGACCCTGGTAGGGTAAAGCAGATAGTTGACAGTGAGAGCGGACCGATTTATCCTATTACAATTATCGAAAAAGATATTTAATATGTTCCCAAAAAATCGTTTAATTTATAAAAGCATTTCTTAGTTAAAGATTTAAGATTTAAGCCATTTCCTCCTCAAAACCCATGTAATTTTCTATTGATCTTATTTCGTCAGGTAGTTTATTGAACATTTTCACCCGCAAAGAGTTTGGACCGAAGTTATACGATTTTATATTGCAAAAGTTTTACCATTTTATTTTTGTCTACTTGGATGTCGTTGCGGTTATTAAATCTCTCTAGAAAACAGTATTTTAAAATAAAAAATTCAGTTGAATTGAAAATCTCCTCTGCGTTAATATTCTTAGACCACCTTTTTTAAGGTCGGTTAAAACAGAAACAACATCTCTAAGTAGGTACCTACATTATAGACATTAATATGATTCTAAAGACAAATTACTACACATTTTGTGATTAAACCATTATTTATGAATGTCTGATCACAACCGAGCGCGAGCACATTACTGGTGTCACTCTGGAGTCCGATGGATTTTGGATGTTCGGAATAAATATACAAGACATTATCAATGAAACATGCACATGAAAGCTATCGCGATCACTGAAAACTCATTCCTGTATTTATAGTACATAACTGTTTCAGTAATCAGTATTGATTCAAAATTAATAAGTTTTTTTTTTAAATTTAAAGCAATATCCATCTTCAGGTCAAGAGTCAGCATTTTATGTTATTTATTTCCTTTCATTTTATAATAAGAAACCTCCACATGATACGTGGAAGGACTCTATTTCAACAACCTCGTCCGGCTGAGCACTGACACGAAGCAGACTATTTTAGTTAAGTTTTAAAAAAAATTAAAATATAATTGCATATTCAATTTTACTTCGGCAATAACTTAATTGTATCGATTTATTGTCGAATAAAATTTGGTGAGGTATCGATACACAGTAACTACTACTTACACTTTGAGTAAAACTACCAACATGCAATTTGCAGTAGAACTTCCACTGCAATTAAGTTCTAATGGGCTTAATAAACACCAAAGTTCGTAGACACGACGCGTTTGAACTTTGTCGTCTGACGCCGATGAAGCTTCAATGATTAAGTACTTATTTGAGTAATGAATCTTGAATAGCACCACAAATGTATTCTCCTGGAAATGAAACTGGAATAATGAGATATTATCTCACGCCACGTGTTGAGAACAAGAGCTTGTAGACAAAAAATTAAAAGCATTTTAAAGCAGAAATAGGAGCATAGCGGTTATGGTATATTGGTGGGTATTAAACAAAAAATTCGAAATCAGTTTTTTCATTTTAAAGTATGACACCATACGGTTCATGACATACTCGTACCTACCTAACAGGTCAAACGTTTGTGAACACCTAATTAACACGATAGATGTTACTTACCTAAGTCATTGAAAAATGTATATTTCACTTACGAACTACATAAGCTAAGACAAGCCAGGAGAAAAACGAAAGCTAGAGAAAACCTGCTCCAAACTTGAAAGCTTATTTACATATTTGCATATAATACTCGTATATAAAGAAGATTAATTTCTAATCTTTTGCAATAATGAACATACACGAGACAGCCAATAGTCTCTCCAAATGACCCCATTGCCAACTCACAGTACCTACGTATGTATAAATATAACCTGGTGCATTTTTCTTAAATCTTAAATATTTTAATAATTTCAATTGTTTAATCCTTTAATATAACAATAAGCTTTCCGGCACAGTATTCAAACCCAGACGCACCCGGAATTTTATTAATACAAATTTATTTTGTCAAATTGATTGCCAATTGATGTACTAAATTTAAATTTGTAATCCAAGTTGCAACATTCACCTGCTACCTGATCCAATCTACATTCGACAAAGTTATTAAACTAAATATGTAATGGAAATTGCAAAGATTCCTTGTTATTACGTATAAGTTCAGACGAGTGCACAGACAAATCGAAAGGCATTTCAAAGGGTTACAAACGAGCTGACAAGTTACGAGTTCCCGCTGAGGCCCACTCGTAAAAATGATAACACACATAAATTCGCCCGTAAAATGTTCGTATGATAATATGCAACCGATCTGCCGCCGTGATTCGAGCGCGCGCTGAATTATTCCGGATGGTTTTTATTTATTAAACTTTTTGGGCTCGACCGACAGCTTTACCTTGTTGACGAGATGTAAACTCTCGATCGAATTATTAATTACATTTAATAGCTTCGTCATATTATTAATATGAATGGTTTCGATAAACTAGATACATTTTGCGTAATGATCTTAAATGGTCATCGGCGACATGTAACTTTATCAGGTTTATGAATGAATAGCTAATCTTTGATTTTAGACAAAACCTTTCGTTGAATCTGAGTAGGTACTCTTTGATACACCACATGCCCATCTTGTAGGTAAATAAATTGGTTGAATATCGTTCAAAAATTAATATTTTTATATTCAAAATACTTTGATATCTTAAATTGATTTTATCAAATCTTTTACGGATAGAGAAAATGTCAAGCAAAACTAATTTCCAATTAAGTACCTAAATAAACATAACGCACGAGTTGGGTACAAAGTGAATATAGCCCTTAATAAGCTTGTTTAACTTTCGTTTCGTTGAAAATTAAATTAAGCTATTGTAATATTCCCTATACGTATCGGCTGTAGCTGAGCAGAGTCTCAGTCACAACCTTCAAGGGGATACCTACCTTGTTATAGCAAGTAACAATAGAAGTATAACAAGCGAGCGTATTCATGGCAGAGTGCATATCCGTCCCGTGGGCTCCAAGTTAATTTCAAGTTTACGGAGCACCGCCAACGTGCGCTCAGTTATTAAAATGCCAACATCTTAGAGCTTAACAGGTTTTGGGAGCTACTCTGTTGTGTAAAAGTTGGCAGAACGACTGCGCCAGCAGCATCTTGTAGGTACCTACAACATTATTATCTACAAACATAAAAACAATTTGCCTTTTAAATAGTAAAATAACTAAAAAGAATGTAAAATGAACATAGAATAATATTTTTTTTTATTTAGGAATCTATTTTAGAAAAATATCTCCAATGAAAGAAAATTTAACCAGTCAACCGAACCTGCACAAAATTTCAGAACATGTTAATTATTGCTTCGATATAAATCCCGTAAACCCAGCGACATAAGCTTGAACACTAAGAATAACAGTTTTAGAGAGGATTTGAAATCATTTAATTTGTGGAAACGGACGTGACGCTAAGATGGTTCGGTTTAGGTTTAAGCCTGCCCGACCAATGCATTGCCGGCGCTGCAATATTCGGACACGGCCGTCTCACTGGGAATCGTTAATAACGATTCGATCTCTACTAACTAGCTGCGAGCACCGACGAGTTCTCACAAATGTAAGCAGGCTTATTGAGTTTCAATGCTTCACATTGTGCGATTGAATGTGGTCTCTGATAATAAACCAGTGTTTCTCTGATCAAATCTTTTCTATCACCTGTAATTACTAGTTTGCTGTAATATTATTGAAACCTTTATAACACTATTGTATTTGCTTTTTGTAAATTTTGTAATCTCTATACATATACTTACATACTTATTTAGTTGTAGTTAATTCTTAATTCCAATAGCTATCCGAAACAAAAGGTTGTCCAGGTACTTGTGAGTGCTTATAATCAGGACTTAGGTGAAATATAATTATTAACAAAATTAAGCAACATCAGAACATTAATAAACCTATGAAATTTCTTGAGTTATTAATTCGTATAAGTAATAACTACGTATACTTGAAAACGGAAACAATTCAGTCGGTTCAGGATTCTAAATTTGGGATTTGACGAAGTAATATTTGACATCTAACGGAAGCCAAGTTCCATAGCTGTTCCTAGCTATAGGAATATACAACGTTGTCACGTCCTTTGGTATGAAATTATTAACTTATATAGAGGACTTAAAGTTTTAAAGAAAAATATCTCACAAAATATTTGTTTATGATATGCGTTTTTCTGAATGAGACACATTTGTAAGTTACATGGATGCTGGGAGGGACAGAACCAAAAAGAAAAGTAGCCAATTATGATGCAATAACAATATAAAAGTAATAACAATATGAAAGTATGAGTGAAGTGAGGTTTTGGGGTAAAAAAGAGCAGACTTGGCCTTACTGTAGATATCACACTACAACAAACTGATATTTTTAGAAGGGGGTCTGTGACTTCTCCCGTTTTGACAGTTAAGTTTTTGTTTCGAATATCATTTTGCTTTTTGTTGGCTTCAGCAACGTAGATGCAATTTGCCTTTTTTATATTAAAATACACTGGCAGCTGGTTTTTTGCACTACCGTGCGTTCGTTTCTGCGAACATTCCAAGTTTAAGAATTAGATTATTTTCGTTATTTAGCGCATACTGCCATGCTTACTGGAACTTGCCTGGCGCACTGTTGTGCGCTCAAATGACTATTTTTACAATTTAATAATTCCTTGTTTTTTCCGCCTCCCACTCACACATAACATTGTATTGAATATGTAGGTATAATACCTTTATACTACTACATTATTACTTATAACTACTACATTATTACTTATAACTACTTACCAGATGGTATAAATATACCATCTATCCATCCTCTCAATTTTTTGTCCATAAATAATATTAATAGGCTTGGAGTACTTACCTATCATTTTAAGTGGCAAGAAAATTTTAGAAAGTACCTACTCTCAAATTTCATTAAATACACTAATAACACAGCCTATAAATAAATATACTTAGTAATGTATCCTTTTACACTATGGAGATAACATCCCTTGAGCTCATAATATGTAGGTACGTAATTATCATTATTACTACAGGTATGCGCTAATATTGAAACCAGCAACACGCAAATGCCTGGGATTACGGTCAGATGCCTGTATGTCATCTCATCTGGCTCTCAAGCGGCTTAGATATTACTGCGTGATTGGTAATCTCCACAGAGGAAGCTATTACGGCGTCTACCGGATGATAACATTATATGTACATGATCCTACATACGAGTATGTGTAGGTATGTTTATCAAGTATGTTTATACAGCAAGCCAATGTTAGAGATAAATTTTGATCCAGGGAAATATTACACATTCTAACAATTAGTTATGTTACTCTTTATTGGCTCATTACTAAATAATACGCAAATATACCTTTATTATTTATCACTGGGAATAAAACTGCTCACGGTGTTGTACTTTCATGACGCCACGATAATATTATGAGGAAAAGTTTCAACGCTGTTTAAAATGTCTGTTGTAAAAATGAAACAACTCTAAAGGACCTTCCAAAATATGTTAACTGAGAACAATTTTTAGCGTAATGTAACTATTTTTAATGTTTCTATTCTCACTATATCTCATGCCAAGTTACAGTACATTGCTAGAACTGAGGTCGGAGACTGGGTAATATGGTTTTAGAAAGGCACAGTGTTATAGTTAGTTCTTTTAAAGTCTCGCCACCGGACACCTATAATATAAAAAACTCGAGATGTTCCAGTACCTTAGCCATGGGAATAAGGCGCGTTTATATCAAAATTGCCGTCGCTTGCAGGATCATAATCAATAGTTTGTTTACCTTGCCGACACAAGTTGCCTTGACAAGGGCCATTCCATAAAAGTTCCAGAAAAAATACTGGTATTGCGATGTGATAAATATGAAGATAAAACAAGTCAGATCTTTTAAAATTTCATGTGTACGTAGGGTATACATGGCTATTTCAACAGCTTTGATTGAGAATTGTGCTTTTACCCCGGGCTACTGAGTAAGATTCCATTACAATGAACTCAATTTCCTTCCAACTTACTACTTGTTTCGTATTAATTTGCAGTTGCACTAGAACTACCAACTTGGAAGCGATCGATATCACGAAGTTTAACGCGTTGCTAAGTCACTTTTATTAAGTTTTATAGGAAAGAATCATTCCCCAGCGTTACGGGTGAAAAACTTTTAATTAAAGTTGATACTACGTTAAAGCCTAAAACTTTTTAAATATTTAATTATGTTATTAACATCATAATAACACTATAGGAAATAATTACACCTATAGTAGTGGAGCCTTGCGACAATAGCAAAAGATATACTCTAACTTTGGGTTGTGTTGCAGATTCAATCAAGAACCAGATCAGTCATCACATGACACAAGAATCACGGTACTTGGCACATTTTCATCATCAGTCTACAGATATAGACCATTGTTTATTCTAAATTCAAACGAACTAAATGCCATGAGCAATGGAGGAGTCGCCGCCAATACGTGGCTGTCCCTAAAACTTTCAAAAACTCGGGGTGAACCTATCACAACTGAACGACTCCAAAACATCGCTACGAGGAAATGGGGACCTACGGAGCAGCAAAACCAAATCGAGGAGGGCCCAACCGCGCTATACTCACGTGAAAAGTGGTTTTAAGACAGACTTTGTTTTATGCTATTCAGAGATAGAGAAGGGATAGAGTATTAACGTAAAACCTTTATTTTATTAGCCAATTAGCAATAACTTAACTCTGGATTATTTTATATAGTTATTAGAGGTTTATAACATAAATAAAATATTATATTATGCGCCAAAATATTCCGAATGATCTTACCACATTTTTTTTTAATATAATGAGAACAGCAAACTAGCATGCAGCCAGTTCCTGTTCGAAGATGGCCACAGATGCGTTAATTGGGTGGAACATGCTCGTTAATTATCATAGTAATATCAAAAATAAATCCTAACTACCCCTGAGGCAGACCTCAGAAGCCTCTGGTTTTAGTGTAATGTTATTATAAACCTGCATCTAGCTTCCAAACGTCTTGTTCATTCGTAACCGTTTACAATTTATTGTCAGTACCTAACCTAGTAGAGTCAATAAACGAATGCTACAGACGATTAATCTGCTACGTGTATGCCCACCTTAAATTGATCCTCGACATCGATGATCCACGTGAATAATAGACATATGAAAAACGAGTTATAAAAGTTGGATAACACAATAGAGAACCTAATTCAAACACATTGAGCTTATTTTGGTTTTCCAACTCCCGGTTTGACGGCGCACAATACGGCGCTTGGTGAATATTTAACCTGTAGTTAGCGACACATTCCGAGTTAACTCGTGGTGCAGTTAACTCATAATTGAGTGTGCAATGTTAACCGAATTGTTAGTTTGGTAGATTCTGAACTTAATTTTGTTTGAAGTTAGACTCTTTTGTTCGATGTATTTCTTTAATAATTATTTGGTAGGTAAGTAGGTACTTAGTTATAATCATATTATTATCTTGAGAAAACTATTTTCCTCATTTGTTCATAATCTACTTAACCATAATGTCCACTCCATGACAAGGTCCACTGCTGGAACAAGATTATCCATCATCTATCATCGGCCCACTACTGAGCACGGGTCTCATCTCATTATAATAACGAATAGGTCATAGTCCACCACGCTGACCAAGTGCTGATTTTGAAATTAGAAATAAATTTTAAGGTGGCGTAATTTAATGTTACTCAAATATCACTTATTTTACTACTGTTTTATGACATTCGTCCCTTGTTCCTTGTGACGAAATAATGAATTTCGTTTCATGAGTACCCATTTATTTTGAATTTAGTATGAGCATTCATTTTGAACTAAATGCTACGTTGCCTACGATTAGTGTCTTGTCGTACAACAATCATACATGTCCACTAAAGATCCGACAACATTTGTGATTATTGGTTACTTAATTTTTTATTTTAAATTTCGTTCTCGCTTTGCTTATATAGCTTAGGTCACCGCTTAGGTATTTACTCCAAAAAACGTAATTTTATAGTTATGTATTTGGTACTGTAACGCGTTGAAATCATCTAAGTAGGTAGGTACTCCAATCATTAACATGTAAATGCAAAACGAACATTAAGAAATAATCACAACGAAAATCACAACAGGTACCTACATAATAACAAAGCTATTTATTTCGGATAGTTACAAAGAAAAGTATTTGGGATAACTGTAATTCCATTTTTAGCATCAGCTATGAGGCGAGCGCCAGTATGAAATCGAATTTGTTTTATATAAATAGGCGGTGCGTTTGCATCCTCTCGCTTTCACTTTATAAACCTTGGCCAACTTTGTACAAACAAATATTATTTCAGAGACAAAAAACTATAGTTATCTTAAGTAATCCATACTTTTATAGTAACGTCAAAATAACTCAATTTGGACGTAACAAAAGCCGAACATTCCTTCAAAAACGAATCTAAATACTAGTACATAATTAATGACATCTGTCGTTGTTCCATAAGAATGTTTTTATCATTTCCCCTTTTTAAGCCCTGTCCGTCTATAAAGTCCAAAATCCCTTGTCAAATGTTCCGTGCATTACCCATGATGTCCGTAGATACAAGCTTGCAAGAGAACCACTGAAAACTCGACTTTATGATATTCAAACAATAGATGCAGTAGACAAAAGCCTCATTGTTTGGTGAGTACGTCAAGGTTTCGTTATAAGTGTTCCGCTATATTATATCTTAAGTCTGGGAAGTTAGGGTTAAAATTCCTCATTATTGTTGCAATGCCGCTACCAACTACAAAGTCAAAAGAGGAAGGTTGCGAAAAATCCAAGTATAGTCGTAATATTTTGGTTTATTATGTTACACAATTAAACGCGACTTTAAAATAAAAAATTAGTATGCAAAAAAAGGTTAAAGACGAAATGTTGTATTGGACTGACAACGGAGTCAACTGCAAACAAGCTGCGAGATTTTGCCACATCATGTTGTAAGTAGGTACAAGTTTTCCAAGCCTACTCGGGGGGTCCGGTGTTCAAATGCCAGGCAAGCACCTATGAATTTAAGTAATTGAATATCATCTGCTTTCGATGAGGAAACCTGCATGCCTGAAAGTTCTCCATAATGTTCTCAAAGGCATGTGAAGTCTGCCAAGCCGCACTTGGCCAGCGTGGTGGACTATGTGGTCTAACCCTTTTCGTCCGTTCTCCGGAATGGGTCGTTGATGGGTTGTGATGATGATGATGACACAATTTTGATTAATTTGAACTTATATGTGGCAAATTTTTAACTAAGCTAATCACTATATTTATTAAACCAGTAGAGTCTTACTCTACTCAATTGATTTAATTTATTTATCGTATATAGCTATAACTTACAGTTTGTCAAAGTTAATAAAGTGTAAGTAAAGTGTAAAATTTCTTAAAGTAAGGTTTCGTAAAGGTTCTTTTTCACAAGCATTACAACGGGGCCGAAATACGCATCGCACCACTCTGAGGCGTCCTCATAATGTTGAATCTCTGTATCGTATCAAATATGCGTAGCCATGTATGGGTCCCAATTTCGGTAATAATCATAACGTATCTATCTACGGTCTGCGATCAGATTGGTCTGGGCCAAGTAAAAATATAAGAGTTGTACAGTGGACGCGTCTACTCCGGGTTGTTAATAGAGTCTGCGAACTGGCAACCGTGCATAACTATCCATAGATGTTCCGTGTGACAAACGATCTCAGTACCGTATTAAAATACGTATACCGATCATTATGCCCGATCATAACGTGTATCGTTTGTGTTCGCGGTCAGGTACGAATCGATGGTGTGTCGTCATACGCGCACCAAATAATTATCCCAACAAAAACATGAATGTGAAAAAAGTATAGTATAGTTTTAATAGTTTTAAAAATAATGGGGGGTCGAAAGTAGCTCGGAATTGTTCATGTAAATATACACACTACCGGTGCGTCTCTCTTTTCTTTTCCGAACTTGGCTAACACACTGACGCGTGTCTAGATAATTATGTTCGTACTTATGTCTTGGTTTGACGCTTCGTATTGTAATGCATTGTGTTGTGTTACGTCAACGGTCAACCCTGACACAGGCAATTGCAATGCAGATGTTTCATTCAGTGTGTAAACATTTATTTATGGTTTAGGTTACACATTAAGTTATCAACTAAGATAATTACAGACGCCAAATCTATTTCAGTTGCTATTTTATACTATTTAAAAAAAAAAACTCTTTTGAATAGATTAAAAAATATGTTTTCCTTGATTATTATTATTATCTTCCCTCCTTTTGTAAACGTGGACGTTGTTACTATATAAGTCGAATAACAATCGTCGGTGGCCGCTCACCCTCGTCTGTATTTTATTTGCAGTCGGTCATGAGAGCCTTCGCCCGTCCTTGCCTTTCGCAAAGCCCTCGGCATAAGTCCATCTCACCAAGCGGCATGTTTCGCGCCTCCATGAATAAAATAAGATAGCACCGGCTGACTCTACCTGTCTCTCTCGTCGCTACCGTTTATTCGGCATGCCGAAACGAGCAAGTGGTACGTCGTGTAGAAATGCAATAAAACCGTGCGCCTACACGGGAGATTTGTTTGTATATATCAGCTTATAGTTCATCAGCTATGTTATATAGACGTGTTGTATTATTTGTTTAGCAGACGGTTTGCACACGTGTTAATTTTCGTTTAATTTCGGGTAATGATGTTACTTATTTCATTTTAAAATGGTAGGTAGATATGTAGGTAGTGATAAAATCTTTCCGCTTAAATGTTTCCGATATTTGTGTCACTTTTTAAGTGTAGCCCAGAACGTTTGTATACCTACGGATTCATGTAGCAAATAATACGAGGTGGTCTAGGTGTGGTCAAAGGAGCGTTTAGTCCAAATAACTTTTTTGTCAAATGTTAATTTCGTCAAAGGTGCCATTCGTCAAAACTTATTCCTGGAAGTTGCGTTTGGTCAAAGGTGTTATTACGATTCATCAAAATTTGTATTAAGTATACCGTAAAACCCAGCAGACGTGAGTGGGGTAAGAAAAAATCACAATAATCTTCTCCATGAAAAAACATGTTATTTGACAACATGTTATGTTATTTCACGTTAATCGGTCAACTGGGGTCGTGATATGAGAATACCGTGCAAAATTTAAAAGTGCGCGCGCTTTTCCTGTCTAAATGTTTGTTTAATTTGATTAGTGTTGACATTTATACCTAACTAGCTGTTGCCCGCGACATTATTAAACAATGTATTGTTATTACGGAGATTATTTATGATATCAATAACAATTAGTAAGCCAATTATAACTAATTCATAAAGCAATAAATTTTTATTGAGTTCCAAAACATCACATTAGGGGTTTTTTGTGAAAATAGCTACCTAAAAACTACTAATAGTTGTAGTAGTAACATGATGTTTAAATTGTTGCATTTTGAACGCACAAGCACGTGGCGCAAAGCGCAAGGAATGCGTCAAGTTGCAAGTAACCTAGTATAAATATATATACCTATTACAAAACTATTTTTATATGAACGTAGTAAGTAAGTAATAAACGCGCTACGACATTACGAAAGCTGCTACAAGCCTCGAACAGGACTAGCTGTCAGTGTCAGTTAGCCTATTAAATCTCTAAGTCCCTATTAGTGAGTTAGCATAAGACAGCAGAAAAAGGTCTGTCCAGTTAGTAGGTCCTGTACTACTTAGTTTCAGTATCAGGCCTATTCATATTGGTAAAAGCCGTGTTACTGCTCTTGAAGACTGAGACAATTGAAGACCACTGACGTCGTAACTTCTTAGTTAATGAGGTAATTCAACGACATTCGGTGGTTGGATGAGCCTAATAAAAATGTACATGAAATAATTAACAATGAATAGTAAGGAAACGTTCTTATCGCTTGATCCTAAAAAAAATTGCTCCAGCACACTAACAAATCTATTTTAATTGGTCCAAAAAAAGTTATTATAGTAAGTACCGACGAGCACGCATTATCAAATGTGTTTATCATCATTCATCATTTACAAGGAGACGAAACCTTGATACGATACAAAGAGAAAAATAGTTAAGTGTTCCATCCAAGACGACAACGGACCAATAAATTTGATAAATAAATAAATAAACGCTTACACACTCACACCCCCGCACTAGGATTCCCTGTATTGCGGGTAGCGGACACACACAGAAGACACAACACAATTTAACGCCCAAGACCCGAGTACAAACATTTATCTGCCAAATAAATGTCTGCCCCGGCCGGGGATCTAACCCGGGACCGGCGGCTCGTCAGACAGGATCACTGACCAACGCACCACCGAGTCGTCCAAAGATACCAGAAATTTAAAATTATATTATAAGTATTGACCGACTGAAATACAATTATCAGCCGGAATAGAACCTGCAACCAAATATTGGGCTTCTCTTCTAGTTTCGGCCATAACCGCAACCAAACCGAAGAATAGTTAAGTCAAAATTTAGTTAAATTTTCATAATAGGTACCATGAATGATTTTCCTGTGTGTAAGAGATTATCAAAGAAACATGACCTATCTCCTTTTTAGGGTCCGAGCCCGAAGGGTGTTGGAAGCCAAATGTTATCGCTCGGATGTCAACTTTACTACAACCAACTAACAAATGAGACTTAACTGGCTAAATTTTTCTAGATTCTAGCGACGAGTAGAAGTAAGTTTGCTATTATAATTTTTTAAACGGATTACATCAGATGCGAAATGTTTTGCATTACAAAATAGATGGTGCTCTGTAAATTCAATCAATATCAACATACAAACACAAATCGAATTCATTGG
Source organism: Dalla quadristriga (assembly GCA_018245335.1). Taxonomy (NCBI): domain Eukaryota; kingdom Metazoa; phylum Arthropoda; class Insecta; order Lepidoptera; family Hesperiidae; genus Dalla; species Dalla quadristriga. The sequence goes on from DWLO01000054.1 coordinate 23,019, forward strand.
AATAACAACAAGAAGCTACGTATTCTGAGTAAATGACATGTTCTATACTCGTTTCGTTTAAGCGCTAGCGTCCTCTGATAGCCAAATGGACAGACAGTTGACATCAGAACGAAAACAATAGGGTTCCCTTCGGGTTCGGAACTCCACAAACAATACATTTAATTTTGATTGTGCACCTGTAATTTGCCATTAAAATCGAGTTTCCAATAAATGTAACTGTCGATACAATGTAACGATATTTATTTCCATCCATATTGCAGTGGGTTCATGGGGAATTCATGTTCACCCGTGCACCCACTTGTGGGTGAGACCGGTGGGGTCATGCATCTTTTGCCCCCTTAACCTTACTTGAAAATAATTTTCACTGCAATGGTTACGCATCACTAAAAACACACGTTATATTATAGTAAAAGTATAGCAGGTATGCGCGAAAAGAAGTAAAAACTCAAAAAGCGGATTTCGATCATTTATGACCGAAATCGGCCGATACCGAAGCCGAAACTTTGGTCGGTTATTAGTTTTAAGTAGTAAACAGGTATAAAATATGTTATAAGTATCACTTTATTCAATTATTATTATGTAAAATCTAAATTGGTGCAGGACTGCATATTCAAATCCACATACACAATAACCGTTTCAGATGAAAAATTAATGATTTTTAAAATTCCTTTTACGCGAAATAATCACACAGACAATCGGGAGCGAGGAGGAAAATGCGCGGAAAATCACCGGCAAGCTAATGAAGAATTCATATGAAAAAATGCGTAATGAGGGACGCTATCAAACTTTCATAATACGATTGCGGATGCGCCAATAAAGAATAAACATCTCATTTAATTCTGTATTCACAGAATTTAATTTAATCATAAACGTACACGGCGACATAAGATAAAAAAATAATCACATCTTTTGTCGTTCTTGTATCTTTTTTTGTAGGTTATATACAGTCAAAATCCGTACTGAGTTCATGCCTTAAAGACTTTTAACTTTTTGTGTGTGTAAGTTTGATGTCAATCTGGCAGTGTATTTAATTTCGTCTGTAACTTGATGACTATACAACAAAAAGGTATTCTTGAGACTACCAGCAGGATAATCGGCATACTATCACACTCATACAGTAGGCATGGCATGTCTTCTGCTAATGCGGAAGCTAATAGATGAGTATTATACATTTCGTGCCTTTATTTATTTATTTAAACTTTATTATATCTCACGTTTCACGTATTATATCTAACGTTTAGTACAAAAGGAGGACTAAATGCTCAAAGCAATCTGTACCAGCCAACCTCTGTTGTGGTATCGAAAGTAACCTCACGATATCAATGCCGTTTTTATTATTAAAACGCTTTTACTAGGTCGACCTGTCACTATGTAATGGAACAGAATGTAACGATCTGAATTTCACCCACATCCAAGTGTTGTATTGAAACTTGGCATTTATGTAAAATCTGGCAATCCACTAAGATTTTGGTTGACTCTGATATGTGATTCAGACACGCGACTCATGCTCAGTATTGAGATGGTAATGGGTTGACGATGAAGATAATTGAAATTCTTACTCGTACCTATAAATTCTACGTCAGCCTTACTGCGGTTAGCCCATTGTTCGTCTTAGACCCGTCCGCTGCGCCTCCATTGTCTTCGGTTCGCTTTGCAGGATTGTTCTTCCTACAACCAGCCATTATAGCTTGTATTAGCTCATTAATATTAAAACCAAATGATATCAATTTCCGATGCATATTACATTATTACCTTACTTTACATCGTTTCAATATTACTTAATTATTTATATAAATAATTATTATCTGAATTCAGGACGTGCTTTTTCTGGTTAGACAGTATTCTTTATGAAAAGTCACTATCGCGGATCAGATTTAGAGCGTAGAATAGCATTCAACGAAATCACAGAGACACATTGAGCAGATTAAGCTGATAATTCACTAAATAAGAATGACAAATCACATTCCTTTTTTATGAATGTGGTTTTGTACGACTGAATCCGAATTCTGTTTATTCCATTTATTTATTCTTAGTTGCGTGTAATAATAAGATAGACCGGTAACTAGCTCTTCGGACATTATACTTAACAATAACTGTGATTTAGTGACACCCTAACTAAATTTAGGGTTCCCCTGGCACCGTGGACACCCCACGCGGTTGAATTGATTTATTTATAGCTCAGTGTAAGTGTTCGGGTTCCGTACCTGGTATGCCACTTAGCCGCTTAAAGTGATTTGATTTCACTTTTTGGGGATTATGGGATTCTTGGGATGCTTTCTTTCTTTCTTTATTCTCGTTTATTGTTTGCTTTTAAATTGAGTGCCTTTAGTGTTTGAGAATTTTATATAAAAGTACCCTTAGCCAGCTTTCATTGCGAGGGAGTTGCACTTTACTACCGTGGACGTTTTAATAACAGATGGAGAAAGAAGCATAAAATATCCTTATTTAAAATGCACGTCGGAAGTGGCAAATACGCTATCGAGCTTTTTGCTACAGGCTCCTTTAAGTTGAACGCTATTTTGATAAAAAAAGAAGATGCTCCTTAAGTGATACGGTAGTTCAAAAAACAACTCATATAGGATTCGTTGGGTTTCCATACATTTGATATAAAAACGCTACAATTGAAAAAGTTAAGTTCTTATTTACATTTTATATAAATAATCTTATATACATGATACACGTTGGATTCATGTGTTTGCCTGAAAGCTTCATAGCATTAGATAAATACTGTTATATAGAAAACAAATATCTAAAATTACGAAACCATTGTTATGCTCGATATGCTCATAGCACTCTATCAATTAATGCAGTTTACAGGAGCGTCTGAGAGAGAATATTATTGAAGTCTGTTTGGTGATGCAGCCTAATGAATGAGCTAAATTGGTCCATTGTGATTCAACACTTATGCCTAGAATGTGCTGGTTTCTATTTTTGCTATTGTTAAATGGTTCTAACCAGATCAGTGTAATTATCGTTTCTTTTTATCATCTTTATTTTACTTAAACTTTCTTCTTTTTTAAATCTTGATGAAGTTGTAAATTTCACTACATAGATAATTTATAGTGCCTACTACATACACCCCCAAGCCATTTGGGCGTGAAGGTATAATTCAAATTTTGCTAACTTCTGGCCACCCCTCTAATATTCATGAAGCAATAACGTGGTTGTTACAGACACAATAGAAACGGAGTTACTATTATGTATGCGATCTACACGGCTACCGGCGTCTGGCGCGCCGCTTTGGAGCGCAGTCGAGCGGTTCCAAATTTCGTACTGCTTTGTAGGTAAACCGCCGAGTCTTTACACACGCAGGGGTGGCGCGTGTAGACTGCTGAAGTGACGCAACCTGATGTTGAAGTAGTGTGGCTCGTACGCCAGCCATCAAATTGTAAATTATGGCGTGGATTCGTTTCATGTTGGTATCGAATTAGGGGTCACTGAACATATAAGATTCTTGCATAGACGTACTCGTAGTTACCGATACCAGTTTGTCCGTGAAGTGTGTCGTAAAAATGTGGTCTACAATATAAGTAGAAATACAAGTAGCAATGCTTGTAATTGCCATTTAATTGTACAGCGCGCTAGTTCGAGGTTAATTATGTGTCCTTGTGCTACTCGCGAGGTTGCTAGTTCAATAGTTTGGGGCTGTCTATTCGTTTTCTATTCAGTTTTTCAAGCCTGCCCATAGGTATAGGCTAACATATCCTTACCAAACCTATCCTTAGACGTAGCGGAGTATGTTTTTTGCTGGCTTCGCCCCCAAGCTTCCCTACTTTTATTTTACTGATCCGGTAGAAAAACACTGCCAACTAAACCTATCATTTGCGAAGGCTTAATGCAGAAAATCCAGAATTTTACGGAGACGAAGTCGCGGGTACAGTTAGAGAATTAATAAACATTGAGGAATTGCATCAATTTCTGTTTTAGCCGTTTCAATGCATGCCGTTTCAAGGCTTGGTTACCTAATGTACGAGTACGCTTTCTGCGTTGCTGAAATGGTATTCGGTACGGTGATGAGTTTATTACAGAATTAACGAAAACATCTTGTAGAGATGCAACACTCTGCATTATATACTAGAGTAAAGTCAATGGCATGTTGTTTTAATATAGCTGTTAATAATATTGAAAGATATAATTTTAAGTAAATTATGCTATTCTATGTTCAGTAGTCGTTATTCGAAAATATTGACTCGACCGTACTATGCCGTACATGTATCGAACGACTAATTAGTTATTGGATTGTGTACTCTCAGATCCCAAGCGAGACCATTGACACAGGTATGGGGATTGGCGAACAAGCTATCTACCTACAATTACTCTGTAATCAGACTGAATCAGTCCAAACATCCGCAAACATTCATCCAATTAGAACGATTAACCAAACAGCTAGATTAGCCAAATATTGTTTGTGTTACACAATACAAGACCAATCTCCATACATCCAATATTAGGGAGCAACAATCATTGAACTAAGGGGAGTGATGGCCTCGGGCTATGGCTTGTACAAACATGCCTCCCCAATGCCTCTACTTTGTCTCTGTATTGGGTGAAACTGTAAACGTAAAGTACGATAAAAGTAATTCTTATCTGTAACTCCAAGGCTGATTCTACACTGAAAACACAAACGTTTCAAAATATTATCTAAATCTTGTGCATTCTGTTTGACATATCTGGCAGTCGAAAGCTGAGTAGAAAGAAAAAATTAAAAAAAATCTATCAGACATGGGATGGACGATACTTGGTACACACACGTTAGCTGGTACATCATTTCGGTCAGGAGATAGACGATAAATGTGTAAGATGAGCGTGAACCAACGACTGCGTTGTTCTCGACTCGCTACAAAAGATTAAACAGAACTGTTTCAATAGGTGAAAAAAATTGTCCATATTTTTTCCATTAAAATTTGGATTTCTCTTCAAACACCATCTACTAGTTTATTACTTGATTCTATTAAACCGGTCGGCAAATAAAAAACAAAATGCAATAGTTAATACAAACACAATTATGACCCCTGCGGTATTATAATTTAATAAATCGATTCTGCTTGCAAACGGTACTATTTAAACACGGCAAATTAAAAGCGAGTAAACATAAACTACTCCTCCCATCGCACATTTGGCCCGGAGCGATACTACCACCGACCCACTACTCGCGGGATTTAGTTTAAACAATGCAGTTTAACACATTTTATAGTGTACACCAGTAATACAAAACTCTATATTTGAACACAAGTTACAACATGCCGTAAGGGAACTGAAACAGATGGTATACAAGGAAAGCGGTCTAATCGCTGAAAGGAAACCGCTTAAAAGCAACGCTTTAGGTTCACGATAATAGGCTAAAAAAAGGAAGAGGACTAGGTGAACTTCTAATTGGTACTAAGTAATAATAATAATAAGTCAAAAACGTTGAAGAATTGAAACATAATTTAAAAAAACATATTTGACACAAACGTCTTGTTTTCTAAATGTAAAAAATGGAGCTATTTTTATCGTGTTGTATGTCTACAGAAGCTACCGTTTGCGTAGTCTGATATGCACGTGTTTAGTTTATGAACTTAAATTATTTGCACAACCATGTTTGACTCTGGTAATAGCGATGGCAGAGAATAGCAAACAAAGATAAATATAATATCCATTACCTGAGCGCCAGACGTGGGATTCTTCAAAAATACGCAAGTAAAGCTCTTCTTCAGGCTGGCGACGCATTGTCGCCTCCCACTATTATTACTCGTGTTTGCATAAAGGCCGCCATACGTTAAGTTTACTTTGAAACATTTCTGATAAGAGCACTGCCACACTGCCACACTTCCTGCAATGACATGATATGATGATAATGATGATGATCTCTGGCCGACCGTCACTATGGAGAACACTGTCAACTGGTACGTTTTGTAAAAATTGTAACCAGACAAGAAAAATCTAATAAAACATAGTAATTACTACTCAGGAGTATGATTTATACGGTGAGGGAACCTGGATGGAGCCTAGTTTAATATATTGGACAGCATTAGGACAACGGCACGGCCCAGCAGCAGGCAGTTACAGTGGCAGGGATACTGGGCAAAAGCTTAGACCGTTCCCCTAGCCAGGTCCCCTTGACCATTGCGCGTGCGGTGCATCGCCGCATTACTTCACAACCCACCCTGTGAAATGTCACAGAATTATATGTTAAACAACGCAGCGTCACCGTTCAGGCGTCGCAACCGCCAACGCATCGTGTGGCAGTGCTCTTAGGGTGAAAGTTTATCAACACACCACATCGATAGATTTTTTTTTTGACATATTGATGTAGTAATTTATTAGAAACGTCATTGGGTAAATTGATACATTTTCAAGCGCCTAGAGTTTTATGGAAAGGGCATTAAATCACAACTTCACTTTAAATAATATTCCAACAAGTTATCGTTATTATCATTCTTTTTTACATTTAAGGAAAAATTGACAAAATGTTTTTTATGTTAGGTTTCAGGAAGAGAAGCTGAAAATTCTCGTTCCAAAATGAGTTGCAGCGCTATTTCTGCGGAGCGAGGCATATAAGGCTGACTGGCTGCGGGCGAGGCATGTAAGGCACGGCGCCTGAGTTAGTACCGCATGCGACCATACGTCACTCGCCTCTGGGGAAGGCTGACCCGTCGCAGCCCTACTACGTGCTTACGTGAGCTCACATTTACATCCTACTAATATTATAAATGCGAATGTTTGTGAGGTGGGTGGATGGGTGGTTGTTACTCAATCACGCAAAACCTATAGAATACATTATCAGCACTTTGTTTCCTAAGATGGTAAAGATAATTAAAGTAGTGTTTATATATATGGAAGTTAAAGAACCACTCAGACAGCTGACTGACTTTCTGACTGACAGACTCAGACAGACAGGTAATATCAATCAACCAACTGTCGTGTTTGTGGGGAAGACACTGTCTACTACAATACAGTTTTTAACTAAAGTGGTAGGCATGAGTTCTAACTAAACTAAATGTACATTTTAATAATACTGTAGTAAAGATTTATTGCTTTTTGTATTAATAAATAGGTAGAGTAGGTACTTCTTGCTAAAGCTATATTTTACAAGATATCTTATGAATTTATATGTTATTCTAAAAGCAAAATAAATCTAAACAAGCCTTAATAAATCTTGTATAAGGTGTTCACCAAATGATATGAATTTGTTCACCAAATACGTTTTATTGAACAAAATTATAATCATTATAATAATAATCATCATCATCATTTAAATATTTGTGAATTCTCAATTAAGCAAATATTTATTGATAATAATTAAAAACTGCGAGTAAAAAAGGAAAAACCAAAATTCAATAACACTATCGTCATTGAAAAACTTATGCTTTGA
>DWLO01000055.1:0-30286 GCA_018245335.1 Dalla quadristriga
TGTCTGTGCTAATTAAAATAATAATAACTTGAACCGTGAAAACTAGGCATCACCATCAACACTCGCTACAAACTGGCCAGACGCGAACAAAGTATTTGAACATTGCAAGTATTGAGACTTTGAGAGATAATACTCTCAAAATTATCAATCAATTTTTTTTTTTAATTATATCATTCAAATTATAACATTAATCAATATCAAATTTCGAATATGCACTATTGCGCATATTCTAAATCGGTACGGTACAAGATATGAAGTAAATCATTTACGGTAGTTGGGATAAATGAACTTTCAATTATTGGATTACGAAGAAATTGGTACTGCTGTTATTTTTAAACGTCAATCGTAAAACTAAGTGCCTTCGAATCAGCGCCCTTTAGTAGTCGTCGTGGGTCCGACGTCACGCTGGCGGCTAGGCGGCGCGGTAGGCGCCGACGAAGAGCGGCGCGCGGTCTTGTCCGAGCAGAGCATAGAAGAATGGGCGATCGGCGCGGAAGCTCGGCGTAGGCGGGCGCGCGCAGCGAAGCATCAGCACCATGCCTGCACACACCGCACGGCTAGAGGTCAACGCGCGCGAGCCGGGCCGCCGCCGAGCCGCCGCGGTACGCTGCGGCGAACAGGGCGTGGCGCGCGGCGAACACCACGTACAGCGCGGGCCGGTCCGCCGCGAACCTGCGCGCTTGTTGCACCGAGCGACGCTTGCGCACCGCACCCGCTGCCCCACAACCCACACACGGTCTCATCACGACACGACAAGTCATACCACAATCCATCACCATTACATCACATGCAAGTAAGCCACGTACCTACTACACGGCGGCTTCGATTTTGCCGTTACCTCGCACCTTCTCGTCCCTGTCCGTCACGCCCGCTCGGTACCTCGGTAAAAACTCGAAACCGCCGTGTAGTAAATAAATTCTGACTTTCGTCAACAAAACCATTCGAATAATCCATCTGATTTTGTCATCCCACTGCTTATTCAGCTCCACACAGCCTAGAGCTGTCGTGGAGGCCCTGAATGTGGCCCTGAGTGGAGGCAGTGGGACTTCACACACCCATGACAAAATATAGACAGCATGACAAGCGACACAAAAGCGATAGGAAAGCACCGGCATTCTTCCGTTTCATCTCATTGTCCCCTAGGAGTGGGTTTCCATAAACTCTCCGATAATGGAATCAAATTGTATGTCCAAAACTATAATATATTGTATCTGTCAGATCGAGTCGCGAAAACATGCTCGGGAACATGTGGTAGGTACATGTTGCTAGTTCCCTAAATTGCGCGGAAATTGTGTGGAAGGCAAAGTTGAATTTTGTGAACAATTGCAGCGAGTCCGTGGTTCAAAAGTCAATCACAACCGGGCCATCAGAACCACCTGCGTTACATTGAATGTTTTTGGACAGGAACCAATTTGATTATTAGATGAAATATTCCGCCGTTGTGTAAAGCGGATGTGGACCTACGCATTTTGTTGCCAGCATTCCGCAAACACCTCGTCGTTTGCTCACTTTAACAGCCATAGAGAAATATCTGGTATAAATAAATTTGATTCCATGTTCGGCAGTTGTCCACAAAGAGCGATCTGCCCAGGAATTGTTCTCTATCGGCCAGGATGCATAAAGAAACTGGCGTCCAGCTCAGAAAGTCAATACTGTAGGTATCGATCGTTGTGGGAGAAAAAACGCCTCTTGATGCACTCGCATGATAGGTTGAGATTTTTCGGAAGCGACTGCTTGACCGAGTATTACAGGTTTCCCTACAAATCGGGACCGGTTTTTATATTATGCAAGCACGCAAAACAGTAACGGTCACGTACCGGTAGCTGCCGCAGCCTCCGCGCCTTCCTCGTTGACTTCGATGAACGCTTTTTGTACGGCCTTCGACACGGTCAGCGGCTCGTCGTTGTTCAAGATCTTGGTCAAACCGGAATTGTGCGTGTTGAAGATAGACGTGATACCCAACTGTAACAATGTAAAATGTTTTTTGTACTTCGAATAAAAAACACTTACACACTCATACTCCAGCGATAGGAATCCCTGTGTTGTGAGTGGCGGACACACACAGAAAACAACACGTAAACCTACAATATTTCAAGTCAATACAAATATTTAAGTCGGGCGGAAATCAAACCCGGGGCGCATAGCTCGTCAGTGAGGCTCACTGACGAACGCGCCACGGAGTCGTCACTTTGTAACCATAGGTTTCGTAGAATTTTGCTCCTCACAGCTGAGGAGCAAAATGAGCACGTGGAGTACACGGAGTGATGGTGATGGGCTCCAGTCTGTGTCCACCAATAGGTGAAGGAGTTAGTGACCAGTGTCGCAAGTTCTAAAGCCGCCGAAAGCCCTCCTATATGACGTAACGATAGTTACGATAACGACCGGGACCGGGTAATATAAAAATAACTGTCTAGTAGGTACATACTAATTTTTATCTATATATAAATAGGCAAAGGCAAGAAGTTAAGCACCTGACAACCGATTTCCTTTTTTTTTTTTATCTATTGAATCTCTTTAAGCGTTATTAATTAAAAAAATATTCTAAACTTTCAAATTTTTTATAATGGTTATGGCCGACTTTCAACCCGTGGGTGAACTCTAGTATAATTAAAACACATCAGGAGTAATTAATCCACAATTCTCAGATAAGACTGTGGTTCTGTTAGGAGATAATCATCCATATGACGCAATGACACATCTCGATATGCGGTCTATGTGATGAGACTGCATAATCTATTTTCCACTTACATTTCAATTGTTTCATACTACTTATATACAAAAATCCGGATTTAGGAACCAAATATTTGCTGGGTGATGCACCTAAAATCCGCAATAATATCGATCCACGCACTGCAATCTTATCAGCAGTTTACGAGTATATCAGAAATCCCTGTGATTTTGAGGTAAAGATAAACGGTGTAACATTTTCATGTATTTTGGTGATCGAGCATGTAATAATGACAGTTTAGATAATAAGTAATAGCGTAATTACAATAAATATACACAGGTCGCTTTGACTTTTGTGTTTCCATCTGAAGCCTTACCACTATTCTCAAATAATAGTGTCGTAGTCGAATGGTCTCACTGCTAGCCCCGGGAAGAGCCAACGAACACTCTCTTACGAGATGTGCTATTGTCCCGTTTAGACGCTGGAGCGATGGTGTTTCACCACACAGGATTTACAGTAGTGTTATTGCCACGTCTATTACTATTATCTATCTATTACTAGACTCGAGACTATCTATGCCAATCAATGTGGTAGTTACGCCACTTACGATAATTGCAGTTCACGTGCTTATAAAAATCAATACAGCGTTCTATAAATGTCGGTATGTACGAGTAGGCCTAGGTATATTCTACCCTATTGTAACAAATATAATTGAATGCAGTAAATATATGAATATCATAGATAAATGTATACCCATGGCCACGCAATATTTCCGCTGTATACAGGGCGCGTAAAGATGTTGTTAGTGTGTTTTCAAATTCACTAATTTTCATTTATTTATGAACTTTATATTTTGAACATATTTTATATGTTTTACGACTATATGAGTAATTCAGAAAAGAAAACATGATTACGAGAATTTTCTCGAGAAAATAAATTTATGACGTTGACTTTTTATTGTTGCAGGAAAATAACTATTTATGAACAGTGTTATTTTAATTGGGAGCGTCTGGTGAAATCCGTTGGGATGTCCGTCCTTCCTATAATTTGTTTGTATATAACTTGATATATACTATATACCTATGATGAATACAATGCTCCTAACATCCATGGTTAATGATTAATAGTAAGCTGGGTAGATAAGTTTCAACTAATTCGATCGAACAGAACAGATAATGACTCAATTGGTTAAACAATTGTTTGATAAAACAACAAGTGTTCACGGGAATTCGAGGACACGTAAGCATTCGTTTTCTAAACTCAAATCAGACAGAAATAGATCCTGGAACTTGCGTCTATTGCGTAGGTACCTATGTAAGCTGATTATCGGAATGTACTCGCATTTTTTAAATAATACTATGGACTAGCAAAAAGGGACCATGTTTCAAACATTGATTTTTAACATTTCATCCATTAATCAATGTACCTACTCAAGAAGCCGTCCTCATATTCCTAAAGCAGCTTTTTCCTAATTATGTCATAAAGTTGACATATTTTAAAGTTTTCAACGTTCTATTCTACCTTAGTCTGCTTCCTAGATTCGCCAATATCCTAAGAAGTTCTACTTTCTAAGCCGTCTAGGTCCTATTTTCTATGTATGTAAAACTAAAGTTAGAACACGGCAAAGGTATGCTTACGTCGAACTATGCAGGACGTTTATGAACTATTTAACTGATAGCATTCACATGGACAAGGAGTCCCCTATCTCTATACACAATAGTTATTTACGGTGCTATCCTGATAATTATGAGTATTAAGTAAAGAGTCATATTCTTCTATTCGTGCGGCGAATGCGAAGTGGTCGTGGATTTGGTTTGGCCATAAATATGATCAGTTCTTAGCCAACTATGAAATGACCATGTCGACATTTTTACGGTATCTTCAATTTCAAAAAGTTATTAAACATTTACCTGAATTTACCAACATGATGCAGCCAACAAATTGGATTTCAATATTACAAGATCAGATTTGTAGCTAACGAAGATTTTCATCATTGCTATCAATCTGAAATTAACATAATCATAGGAGCTTAAAGCTGACATTAGCGCGGAATACCATCGTTGCATGAGCTTTTAATTTCGAGTTGGAATGGAGTAATCCTACCAATTATGACTAACTCACCTTTGGCAGCACTTCCTTGAGGTCGATTTCCGTTTCAATCTTGAACTTGGGCAGCGTGACTTGGACCTTCGTCTGGAACATGTTGTTCAATTCCGCCAGTAAGTCATGGCCGTCCGCCAGCTTCTGCAGCACCCCGTTCAACCCAGTGATCTCCTGCGGGAGCACGATCAGCATGCTCGCACCCTCGCCTTTGTAGAAGATTTGGAGCAGCTAAAAGTTATGACGTCATTGTTAACAGCACGTATACAAGTAGACCTCTTTTTTGTCAGGGACAAAGTTTCATGTAACGGCAGTTTGCATTAAAATAGGTTTAAGTCAGAAAGTAGAACGAATTAGTTTAGAACAACCTTGGGTTGTGTAAAACTACATTTAAATATATAAAGTTAATGTGTGTGTGATGTGTGTATAGTAATTTTTATATTTTTATTTTGGATAAATACTTATACTACCCTTCTACTTCTTATGTGATTTATTCATGCCATTAATTGAATTTTAACGAGTCTAAGCCTAGATAGATAAGGACCAGACAAATCGATTTCATCATAAGTTATGGGCGTCTACGTTCAAGCCGGCTTGCAACCTCCAGCCGGCTTCATAAGAAAAGTCTTTCATTTATTAGAATGTCTGTCCAAATATACAATAAAATTCAGTCTGTGGTTTCAGTCTTTTCAGAGTTTTAAAAAACCACTAAGCTAACATTGTGTCGCTAAGCTTATTATGACATAAAAGACTGTTTAAATTATTACAATATCAGTAACAAATTTTAAGGTAATGTTATTTAAATATTACTTATTTTACTATTGTTTTATGACATTCCTAGAGCGTGCCGTTTGTACCTTATGACGAAATAAATAGTTTCATTTAATTTCAAACAGCGAAGATGACATGAATATGTTTAAGAATGACTGGCATTAGAGCAACCTCAAGCCATTTAAAACATAATTTACCTGAGCTCCAAGAGCTTCGCTCTCCCCATACTTGTATTCATCTTCCCTGTACATCATGGGCACATCTATAGTCTTTTCTTCTTCAATATAGAATGGCTGATCCATGGTGTTTGTAGGATCAAACTGCTTCTGCCACGTTCCCTAAAATTGAATCATTTTAAAATTAATATGGTAATACAGACTCCATCTGTAGATGTTTTTTAGTCACAACTAAAAACCGGGAATGTGGAAAATAAGCAAACAAAAATAAGCAGTCCAAAACAAGTTAAATGTTTTTTGAACATTATTACAATATGCAATGCTGTTTACATAAAAAAAAAACACTTTACTTACCTTGAAATAGAGAGCGTTGACGAAAACCAGACGAGTGTCTGAATTGAGGCTATCGTGCGACAGCAAGTCCTTGATTCTCTTGTTTGTTTTGCTTTCAACCTGTAGAGATTGCTCCCGAATTAGATTACAGTGTACTTCGTCTACCAAATACTTGTGTACGATTTTTTGAAATACAGTAAGGCTAAATTTAATAAGATAACATTGATCAGAAAATTGCATTATATTAAATCACACTAATTTTATCTCTTTAAATTGCATAGTATAGTGACGAAAGTAAAACAAAAAATGATACATTACCCATTTATTGATAACTGTAGCAGCAGCAGCACCATCATCAAAGTTAATCTTTTCAAATCCTGCATCAAAAACCTTGACTGCATCCTCTTTAAGTTGGGGGATCAGATCATAGCCACCTTCTTTAATGTACACTTTGTTTGCAACATCCAATGTAATACCCTGTGTTGCCCTCAGCTTAGATGACACCAAAGAGAATGATGAACGGATCTATGGCAATAATTAAGTATCATAATTACACCCAATGTGTAATACAGAATGCCTTTATATCTAATTAAATTAATTATTATATTTACTAACAGAATCATCATCAGTCATCCCAAGACTGGTTAAGAGCTCCTGATGAGCAGGATCTTCAGTACCAAGAGTCAGAAGTGCAAGTACAATCTCGGCAGACAGTGGTGATGATACCACACTCTTGGTTTTGTCAAGTTCCTGTAACAAAACATTATTTTTATTAATCAGCATGATGAATCTGTTATATCTGCCATTTCAGTAATAATAAGTAATTTAATTGCTCTTACAATTGGTTTTAGATTAAGCAGCTAGATAGATTACATAAATCATTTAAAGTAAGGCACACAAGAGTATTTTTATTTTTTTCATTTATTTGTTTACTTAATCCACAACAGGTACTTTGAAAATTGTTTATGTTAGGCAAATATCTATCTACATATGAATCTCCAAAAGGTTATGACTATGGAGTTTTCAATACACTACATTATTATAATAAATGACTGTAACCACAATAAGGAACCTCCTCTCTTTATAGAAAGGAATGCTAGGCTTGGCTGCAACCCTCATATCTGAGGAGGCCTGGAGCGTACGCGTTAGAGTAAAACTTCCAATACTGGAGCAGTGTCAACACGCCCGAAGGCCTCCGACAAGGCTTAAATTTCTTGTGATTTCTTGAAATTTTTTCACTACTGTTCACCCGTCCAACTGCCGGAGCAGAATGCACCTAATAATTTTAAGTTGAATAAATAAGTTCATTTCAAAACTTACATTGCAGAACTTGGCGGAGAACTTTGCAATAGATGATGATACAGCCTTAGAATCCATGTCTGCGAAGGAGCAAGTCGTTTGTAAAGACAATACTAGGAGAACGCCTGAAAAAATATTTTTCAAAATGGAATAGAACTGTTCGCACTCGTCGCTAGTCGGCCCTGGACTGTACAGTAACAGTTACGCACCGCATAGTGCGAAAACACATTGATGATGTCATCGTACGCCCGCTCACTAAATCACCGGGCGGCATCTACCCAGACCAAAACATTGAATTCATTTAGGAATTATTCGCGGAATCAAATGCATGATTCACACAAGTACTATGTTTTTTACATTATTTTATAGTGTAATAGTTGGGTAAATAACTGATAGATACATACCAACTGAGCGTCTTATCCACATCGACGGTAATTTAGTCATAAAGTGTAGTATGTTTCAATTAGCTCACAAAATGTATACGTTCCTATTCCAATTACAGATAAAAGTCTGGCCAATAGAAAAGTATATCCATATCTTATCACAGTATTTAAAGAATGTGTTCAAGTCCAGTTGTTGTGTTGTTGATAATCTATTATTTTAAATTTATATTTTGAATTTGAACACCTGTTTGCACAAACACCTTATTAAAATATGACATTTAAATAAAATGTCATTATCATATGTCATGAATGACTCAATGGATGGCATGACTCCGTTACTTGTCATTCTACTAGAGACCCGTAGGCCCCATGTTTTTGGCCTGTCAACAGTGCGGTTGCGTTGGAGGACCCTCGTTTGTTCGTTCGTTGTGATTCTACTGTTTTGTATATTTTGTTCTACGAACGTTTCGTAGGGCTCGGGCAGTCGATTTCAACGCGCATTGAACGATTTGTAACCGTCAACTTGGATCGGGAACAAAACAATACCTACACTCATATAGATCGGACAGCTGACAATCGGGCTCATGTGCGGCCTCTCGTTCAAATTGTGGGTGTTCGTTGGAAGTGTAACGCCGTCTACAGATTATGTACCTAACAGCCCTATCTCCAACAGTCTTATTACTAACAATTACTAACCAACGAATATTCCTCTTAGGTATCTAGTGTACTACCTAACATCTTATTTTTTACCCAATTGACTAACTAATAACCTCTTGGAGGTCGGTCACAGTTCTCCGTGGGCGGTAGCGGCCACATGCATGCTTGATTGTTACTTCCATTCTTAAAATAACCTTTTAGATATTTCTAAGGTTATCCTAAGGAACCTTTCCGTATTTCTGATGAATAGCTTTATAGACTCTGGCTCTACTGCTTAAGCTGGGTTAGTCCCATCTGCGGTGACTCTACTTCGGTACCGGTAAAAAAGTGCCGTTTGCCCCGGTGGATACAACGTTAGCCTTTACCGAGGTATATGGCACTAAGTCCCTCGGATCCGGTAATGAAAAAGAAAAATAGCACGAGCGACGATGTAAGTCAGATGACTTACTAATATTATAAGTGTGAATGTGTGTTTGTTGGTTTATCCCGCAGGATATTTTCCCAGGGTAATAAGTAACGTCACTCTCCGGTCCCAAAACGATCTCTATGCAAAAATCATGTTGATACGTTGCTCTGTTGCTGCGAAACAGGGACAAATCAACAAACACATTTTCGCATTTATATATTGGTAAGGAATAATGATGAAAGAAATTTCTAAGCTATAGTTTTAATTGAATGCCATTCTCCTCCAGGACTGGATGAGAAGGTTAAAGCCATAGTCGGCCACGCTGGCCAAGTGTGGGTTGACAGAATTTACACGCGTTTCGATAACACTCAAACATGCAGATTTCCTCTCGATGTTTTTTTTTATGTGAATAAGATAGCAAACGAGCCTGCAGCTTCACCCATCCGCTGCCGCCCATGAAATTTTGTGACCAACCTCGAATAGGACCGTAAAAGGAACTGTGGAAGATCCACAGTTAGTAGTCCAGTTAATATAACATGTTAATAGGAATGTGAGTTGGGCAGTATTCGTTAGTATAAGGACTAGGGAGAAAGGACTGTTAGTGACAGTAAGTCATGTTAGTCGGTGTTAGTAATAGTCCGGTTAGTAGTGGTTAATAATATTCCCTTTCGAAGCTGGTAACAGATGCGATCCCTGAGGACTGAGATGTTTGCCTCTTGTTAAGTGTAACCGGCATCCACCACACCTCTCCGACCGAAACACAATTGTTGTAAGGCAATTATTTCACGGCAGAAATGGGTGTGGCGGTGGTACCACCCCGGGGGAACCGTTACAGGTTCTACCACCTACCAATGTTCGATGGTTTCCATAACTGTAAAAGTAACTACTCTGAAAAACCAAAGGGGAATGCAGTTGGAACCTCGGAACCCTCGTATAGAAAGCCAAATTCTTAAAGAATTGCCTGTTTTAAATTTTTAAATTTTAATTTAAAATCTCAGCAAAATGTTACATTACTCTTATTATATGTGTACCGCTACTAAATGGAGTCATATAAAAATATAAAAATTTATTATGCTAATAATAGGATTTAGTGTAAGCAGTAGGTACCTGTATAGTGCAGTGTATTTATTCTGATTTTACCTAATCGAAAGGAAAATTTAACTAAACAAGCTTTTTCATTTAATTATGATTTAATTTGATTTTGATCGGACCTTACCTTTATTAAAATTTGATGGATTGTTACACAAAAGTTTACAAAAAGCGTGAAGGATAACGCACACTGTAGGAATCCGGAGTCAATAATCAATACGACTATTAACATAGCTCTTTTTTACGTTTGAAATTAAATGAAATGATGAAATGAAATACGTTTCATGCATATATTGCATTTTTATGGCCAGAAGGGCTGACGAAAAAGCAGACGGGCACATACTTGTAGCTAGATGGTCGAGTAACACCAGAGGAGATGCCAATATCCCAAGGGTCGTGTACACATTTTTTTGCATTATTTGAAGAACTGCATCATCGTGCTCCGCATGTAATTTTGCACCATACGCATTCTATTTTTTAAGAGAGAAGAAGAATTATTTAAGAAGTTAACGTCAGTTACTGTCATAAATGTATGTTGTCATTATGAAAAATCCAAAAAGTAGTATATTTTAGAAAAAACTGTTTAAAAATTAAATGATGTGTATAAAAACGTATGTAACAAAGTTTATAGTACAACAAGCCCATCGCTCGTCACAAGAAGCGTTCGGAGTACTAAACAAACGCAACAGCAGACGTTACAGCCTGTGTTGTCCGCCGCCCAAGCCGCCGTGCGGCGGCTGCCCGCAAGCGCCCGGCGGTGGCCGCCGCATCGCGCCGCCAACCAACTGCCGCCCCAGCGACATCCCCTATAACCCGTGCTGTCCCCGCTTCCACCACGGCAAGGACACTTGGAAGAAATATAAATACATCACATTTTTCGTCTGCTTTCCTCTCATCGTAATACAGTCTCTACATGTTGCCGGTCACGAACCGCCGCCGAAGGGAGACTGTCGGGATTACGAGTTCATGCGTATACGCACGAAGAAGTACCCCTGGGGAGATGGAAATAAGACATTCTTCCACAACGACCATGTGAACCATTTGCCTGGCGAATGCGAACCTCCCCCTCTGGATTGTGATTAAGAATATTTATCAGCTGTTTTCCTACTTATACATTGTATGAAAATAAAGTGACCTGAACGTTTAGTCAAAATGTTCTACTGATTTACGGCAAAGCTTCTTTTTATATTCGCACATCTGCCATCGGACAGACAAAGTACGAGGGAAAAGTATGTTGGTTAAACTCGAGTGCGCACGCATTTGAGAAAGGGCGTGCGACGGCGCGCTAGGGCGGGCCACGGCGACGGCGATCAATAGTGACGCTGACGTCAGTGTGGTGTCGCGCGCTATTGGCTCTCCCGGCATTATTAAATAAACCTCCGGGCGGAGTGGCGCGCAAAGTGTCGCGCCGCGGGCTTAGCACCGCAGCACGCGGCGGGCCCGCGTACCGCTCGCGGCTCGCCGCCCGCCATGGCCGACATGCCGGACCTATCGCACCTCACGGCCGAGGAGCGCGCCATCATCGAGGGTGTCATGATGCGTCAGCGCCAGGAGGAGCAGCGCGAACACGAAATTATGAGGTGTGCCCCATCTTGCACCCCGCATCCCTCGTCCTTCTCCCACCCTCCCTTCTCGTTAAATCTCTCTACGTAATGCACCATATGTGAAAGTGTTTGTGAATGTGCCCTCGCTTTCCTACGCATAGAAAATTATACTGAGGCTAACGATAACGATTATTTGGAATTCAATATTGTGATATTTTGCATATTTCCAGCGACATTGGGTCTTAGTGCTAGTATAGGGCACCGTTAACATTGACGTACAAGTAACTCTATCTGCGTGATGATTGCGTATGAGGGGTGTCAGATATAAATAAGGGCTATTATGATTTAGAATAGGTAATCAACATTGAATCCACTTCCAAAAAATGAGAATAATTAATAACCAATCTAAAAAGTGACTAAAGAATATTTATTGACGCAGCGTTGCATATTGCATCTATGTTAAATATAATACATTAATTAAATTACGCTTCGGTTTTATTTTATCTTGAGTAACATCTGACCGAGCGTTACTTTATATTACGTTTGCAATTTTAGTCTGATTTTATTAAACATGGCTGATCTTTGTCTACCTGAGGAAGCCAATGTTTTATATAATGATACCTCTGTTTTACTATGATCATACTTAGAATGTATATGATAATACCGTGTACAAAAATAGAAATCGACTAAAATTTCATGCATTTAAAGATTTGATATAGATGCTACGTTTGTAGAAGAGCTGATGCAGATATCGTACTATCTTAGTGACCTACTTTTTGACCTACATAAGTAATACAAAACCAAATCCGCAAACGGCTTCCTTTATACTGCTTTATAAATTGTCAATTGTTCGTTTTTGTATGCTTATTAGACATTTCGGTTAATATAAAAACCTTACAACATTGTGTGTTGGGTGTGGACAAAGTCTTGACTAAGTACTTGTTAAAATTGAATATTTTATAGATTTGTAGTATACTAAAAGCGTAGGTAAATGGTAAAAGTTTAATATGTACTAAAAATATATGTACTTAGTAGTATATTTGTAATTTTTCAAATTGATTTATAATTATCTCTTAGTAATATTTAATAAGTACTTAAACAAGTTCATTACATTTCTGTTTCATTCTTACCTACTGGAAAACAGCTGCACTTGTTAATAATGTATTATTATTCGGGACATAATGAAGGCCTTCTTGTAGCGGCTGGTTGGTCCGTGTCGTAGCCGCATCGCACCGCAGCGGCCTCACGATAGTTCGGTTATTTCTCATTTTACATCGACCAGCCCGGTTAACTTGCTAAGCAGCTCGCTAATGTTTTGCTTTGAGGTTCTTTTAATTAAAATTCACTATCAACCCATCACCGGCCCACTACTGAGCACGGTATCCTGCTAGAATGTGTAGGGTTGAGACCATAAGTAGTCTACCACGCTGGCCAAATTCGGGTCGGCAGACTTCACACACCTCTCAAGCGTATAGGTTTCCTTATGATGTGTCCCTGCACCGTTATAGTGATATTTAATTTCTAAGAACGCACATAACTCTGAAAATTAAGTGGCACGCGTCTGTGGTTTGAACGAGCACATGTTGCTCTTCGACCAGGTGTACTGACGACCTGAAGAAAACAGCGGGAAACTGCTGAATTTAGCGGACACAGTCGGATTAGCAGCAATTAGAGGAGGCAAACAGTGTACCTTACAAAGGCTGATTAATTACGAACAGCTGGTATGTTTACCGTTTTCTCTGCAGACGAAAACAAGACGAAGTCGCGGTACTGGAGCAGACTATCCGCTCGAGGAATGAGCTACAACGCGCAGCTGGCGTGGAGCTGGATGCCACGTGCCAAATGTGCCTCAAGACCAAGTTCGCGGACGGCATCGGCCACTCGTGCCACTACTGCCGGGTCAGGTGCTGCGCCCGGTGTGGTGGGAAAGTTACTTTGCGCTCTAATAAGGTAGGTCCATAGGATGCAACGAAGGGCCGACGCTGGTGGCCATGTGTCACATCTGTATCAAAACCAATTTTGCTGAATATATAGACCTCTTGTGCCACTACTGCTGGCAGTGCCGGCTCAGTCAGGTGCTGCGCACCGGACGCCAAAGACACTGCGCTCTAATAAAATAGAACATAGACCCTTTCTTTCATTCTGAAGTCCACCAAGTAAATTTAACACGGACACTTAAGGATTTTTTTTAAAATGGTAGCGTTCTTACCTACGCAGTAATTGACCCAAGAACTCTTTTTGGGGTAGAACTTAGAAAGTAGCCTATGTAAAAATTGCTTAACTTTATATATTGTATAAACATGTATGTTCGCTGATTATAATAGCAATGGATAATAGTAATTGAACCATTGTGTTTGTGACCGCGCATACTCGTAAGTAAATAATGGCACAAATATTATGAAAATGAATTTTTCAGAGCTTTTTATTATAAATTAATGAATACCAAGGTGTATTACAGGTAATATGGGTTTGCATACTCTGTCGTAAAAAACAAGAACTTCTATCAAAAACGGGAAAGTGGATGCAGAAGGGCGCAGGCCATGATTCAGTGTTGTGGACATATGATCCGGACCTGCAAGAGATGCAACCACAAATCGAGTCTTCTCACGATAAAAGACCAAAATTAGAAAGAGCGCATAGTGCAGCGGAAAAAGAGAATCATCCACTGCAAAGATCTGGAAGTGCCTTGCGACGGCAGTATAGTCAGCAGGAAACCCACTGCTACGAGTTAGAAGGACTAGCTCGATCACATGCAAGTCTGATACATCCTAAGCAGAAGTCGGTGTACGACGAGCCGGGGTTGACAATGTCGGGGCCGACCCACTTGATGCCGCACTTGCCGTCGCACCCGCCGCTGCCACCACGCTCCTCGTCCTCGGACGACGAGGTGCCCGAATGCGTCTCCGACGAGAATGACGAGTACCGCGACCGCGGTGAGTACGCACGCTCTGCCGTCCCACCGCCCTACATTGCCACCCGCTCCCGTCCTCTTCGTTGCAAATCCCTTCCATCCGAGCTAGTTTTATTTATACACCCTTCACATACGGCACACCTACAATGACACGACACACATCATACTTACCGTTGTTGCATTAAAAGTGATGACATTATTATTTTCGTGATAATTCATCTGTAACGTTTGTGTCGCATTCGTCCTTATCCATTTAACATTGATAAAGTTAAGGTGTTCCGTGCGAGGTATTGTATTAATTGTAATAAGGCAGTAGACTAACTAGCATTCGGGTTAAGTTGATTAAGAGACCTGATAATGTTTGTTTAGAAATTTATTATGTAGAGCACCTAAACTTATCCATAGGTACATGACATATTTTGTGTTTACAATAACATCATGTTATGTTCATGTAGTGTGAAAAAACGTAAGTACAGTACCGATATATTTTTCAATACAAACAAGACATTAACCGATTCATCGATTTCAGCTGTCTTTTTGCAGATAGAGGCAACTTATATCTCTTGAACTCAGTTCACGCTAGTGCTTACTTGTTACTAAGGATGTAATAGATTGATTTATGTGAATTAAGTTAAATCGATAACTCGCGAGCGCCTCGCGTGCTTCCGATACGCGCCCGGCAGCCGCGTAGTGCCTCGACTCGTCGCATCTTCCGAACTGCATAGACATAATGGCGGGTGCTCACTCGCCATTCCACTGTTTGCAGGTAATAGAGATAGGAGCAGGCCAGGAGGCACCAGAAACCAGCGACAAGCGATATTAGACGAGAAAATGAAAAAGTTCTTATCGGTGAGAGGGCGTGATTTTCGGGGCGATGCAATGATGCGTTGTAAACTTTGCTAAATTTAGATGTTTCATTAATGGTCATTGTTTGATTGTCGTTTGCGTTACTTTCTCAGTACTTCCTTCTTTGAACGACCAAGTATAATGGCTGTTTAACTAAATTTTTGTATTTTTTTTTTGTTTTGTTTATTTTAGCAGATCGATGTTTTTAGTTGACAAAGCTAGGAGAGTGGGTACATTTACATATTGAAATGGTTCTTTCAATAGGTATATATACGTATTATCAACTTTGGATTTATATTCTTGTCTTCGGTAGGAATTTTGGTACATCGATGATATTGCAACATAAATGAGTCCACAACAAAAATGTAAATGTATCTACCAATATTTGCTTGAACTAGAAACCAATTCATGTTAAGGTTAATTTAATTACGATTTTTAAATTTACTTCTCTGATCCTTTGACGTTATAAGTAAACTGCTAACTCTCAATTGACTATACCTAGACATGACCAAAGCCGATGAAAACCCTTTTCCCTGCTTGCTCAACACTAACTTTTCACATTTCAACTTGTACACGTGTGTTATCTGTCTCGTAGCAGTCACCGTACGCGCTCCAGATGCGAAGCTTCCTTCACCCTGAGAGATATTTCTGTGGCGCTATGCGCTACGTTCAAGCCCTATAACAAATCATGACTAACCAGAGATTACACCATTTTGCTTAGCTAATTTAGGAGACACAGCCAAAGTTCAATTGGGCGTGGAGATATACTTAGCTACTGATCTGATGTGACCTAGTGGCAACCTCACAATATACTTCGGAAATTAAATCTGTCCTATTAGATCCACTGCTCGCCACATACTCTCCCCGTACAAATGTTTTTCTTTGTGTCGAATCTAACGGGGGATGGAAAAGAAGGGTATTTTATTAATGAAGCCAACAAAAATTATCTAAGTGATGACAGTCGACAAGTGATGAAATCGAAAGTATTTTACATCCCTAACAATTTTTGATGCTTTAACGATAGACTTCGTGACATTTCGGTGCCTTGTAAATCCAAGTCGTTACAGGATCAGATAAGAACTATGTAATTGATTCAGTAAGTGATCATTTAAATAAATTAAACATTTGTAAAAATCATACGTGCATATATTAATCAACCGTTTTGGTTGCACGTTTGGTTCAAGCGAATCGCATGATTGGGCGAAAAGAAGTGTAACACTTGTTAACATTTCGATTTTTAGAATTTGTGAACGTGCGTTACTTATTTTTGTAATTGTTGTTTCACGTTATATGACTTTGATAAGTTGTAACACATTCTTTCCGCTTGTGCGTTATCACCGCTTTACTTTTTTTGGTGCAGGTTTCTTTTGCCTTTAATGAGAACGGTGTAATTAAACGGCTGTTATTTCAAACTGAAATGGGACATATATAAACCACTGGATAGGATTACTATTGTAATTGAGAAAGCGGCGGTTCCGGGCGCGTTCGGGCGCGCAAGTCGCATATTGAAGGCGCGTGTAAAGTCGTATGCTATTTATCCGATGTCATTCTTAGGACAAGTTGAAGCGTGTGCATCTCTCCGGCACCCGCATCTGCGCAGCACCAGCGTGGCTGTCAACAATTATTACAATTTGACTAATCATTCGCCCACCACGTATTTGGCGGATGCACGCGGGGCGTTCGATACATCAAGGACGCCCGCCGGCGGACGGAGCTTCGACTCCGTGACCGACTGTCGGTGGCGCGCTCGCGACAACGGCGAGGGCTCGTATTTACGGCCCTACGCGCCTGACGAGGAGCCCCGGTCCGATCGCGCCGTCTATAAGAGTGCCTACTTGTGGGAAGATTCCGCTGATAACAGACGCTTCACGGAGAGAAGAAAAAAGACTGTCCGCTTTGACGGACACGAGGGCGCGGCGACGTTTCCCCGAGGAGGTCGCGACGCGTCCGGCGCCCCGCACGACTGGGCCTCCCTGCGGTGGGAGTCGGAACGGCAGACCAGCCAGGACTCGGCCACTAAAGATTCGGGCATTGATACTTCTAGTACTTTCACCTCCAGCGAAGACTCAAACAGGGGCGATTGCCCTAAGGTACATAATGGCTATTATGTTCTAATTCCTTGGCACTACTGGCATTTTTTTTTGCAAGTTTTCCGATTCGATACTTCATCTAATATCTTAATATTAAAATCACCATTATCATAATTATCCAGTTTAATTGAGCATACGTTTACGCTCTTATATTATTTTCTTATGAATTATGATGTTTGTATGTATCTCAAGGGGTGGAAAGTGGGATACTTAATTAAGAGTAAGATGATTTAATTGAAATTTTTAAAATGGAATATTATCCTATTCAAAACGTTAGAGTACCCACTCTACTGTACTGTACAGTTTTCGTGTTTGGCTGCAGCATGTTGCATTTGCGGGCATGCATCCTGTATGTACTTATGAATGTGCACTTTGGTGTTTTGCGACACGCACTTAATCGATATGATTAATGTTTTTTTGTTTTATAACAAATTAAGGATTTTAATTATGGTGTTGGTAACCTAACAGTTTCCACTGAGCTGGCAAGCGTCTGCGGACGGGACGCGGATGGTCGGTCAAATGGTGCTCCGAAAGTCCGTCGTAGAGGGCAGCACACACTCTTCTGCCGCGATACTCGGCTTGAAGGTTGTGGGAGGCAAGCTTCTGCCGGACGGAGCTCGCGGTGCGATCGTAGAGAAAGTCAAGAAGGGATCCATAGCTGATCTAGAAGGCCAAGTAAGGATAGGTAAGAATTTCAAATTCACGACTAATCTAAACTTTAATTGCAATTGAAATAACAGCATGAACATTCTAAATGAACATAACTTCATAACGTTTTAGTTTTTCCCTTAGGATGCTAATAAGAGTGAATTGATTTTTTCGACCTTTACAGTATAATATATAAAATAGGTATTTAAGCCAGTTGTAGGTTCACAATGTCTATCTACTAATTACTACATCATGACAAAGCTATAGAGGTCATTAAGGGCGTGTTCCCCCATGTCGTGATGGTTTTTTTTATCGTTGGGTTACTTTCGTCTCTAGCTATTCCAACAACTAATTAGGACACTTTTATTCCAATTCCAGACCAAATCCACTAAAATAAAAAATCTGCTTTACTATCTATCGAGTCCTACACAAGCAATACCAATTAAATGTGAATTATTAACAGAATAATTTCTAAGATCTACCTAAAAATACTAATCTAAAAAATGACCCTATCCTAAAACCCTAAGAATTACTAAGAAATTATCTGATTAACCCTTGAACATGCAGAAATTGAATAAATACGCAGGAAGTCGTGGGCCAAAGCTGAGTACCTATCACCTAAAAAAATAAAAAGTATAATTTATACACCTTTCCCTTATATTACACTTACTTATAATAATATTACACAATGAACAGTGTAAATACAATATATTTGTACATACACTGCTACCCACCCTCGTCCATATGAGTTCTCCATGCTTAAGGTTGTCTGGAAGAGATCGCTCTTAGCGATAAGACCGTCTATTGTATACATATGCAGATATTCTGTCCTGCTGTACAATAAAGTGTTTTTGTATTGTATTGTTTTAAACGCAAACTTATGAGTTTATATCACAGCTCCAGTCTGAAAGTCGATTGCCAACAAGCTTATGTACTAAAATCCATTTATAGTATTCACTCTTTCCTGAACAGGTGACGAGGTGCTACAGTGGAACGGAATGCATCTCCAGGGCCGCACCAACGATGAGGTACAAGCGGTGATTGCGAGCAGCAAGCACGACACTCACGTAGAGCTGGTGGTTGCGCGACCGCTCGCCGCCACGCGATCGCCGGCGCAGCCTTGGAGAACACACAAAGGTATGAACACAGTCAACAACGTCCTTCTCGACAACTTTTAGACTGTTTCATTTTTGACAACTGTTAACATTTTTGAAAGTGCATGCAATCATGAAAATTATAATTGTGTTAGATTTAAACATGTTATATTTCTATATTCTTAATCCTATATTTCATACCTTGTGTTACTGTTATCAAATATAATAATATTTCAGAACGGAATTTAATCGCAACATAGGAATTGTAATTGTTAAACCACGGCATGGACATTGTTATGGTTTCACAATAGGCATGGCATGAAAACCACTGTCATAAAATTTACTGAATTACATAATAACCTGTGTTGTTACCTTGTTACCGATCACCTACCTAAATTTCTCATGTACCGATTTTATGTAACGTCACGGTCAATGATGTTTTATCTGCTTAGGTCAGTTTATCTTCGTAGCTATGTTATACGTAGTATCCGATTGTAATTTTAAAACATATATTTACTAAATGTTTCATAATAATTAACAAGACACATCGTCATGGATTAATTCTCGATAAGTGAGATTATAAAAAGAATAGAGTAGTTATCTTCTCTTGTTGAAGGTAGTTATCAGTCACTCAAAAGAAGTAAGTAAATGTTTTGTAGAGCTGATAATAGATTAGCATTAATGTTGCTAGTGTTTCACATATATATAGATTAGTGGAAAATTGGTGTCCTATGTTTGTGCTCAGATACGTTCAGGAGAACCCGCTTGAAGACGATCACGTTTAAAATTACTTCCATAGTAATACGCTCTGGCCCCTGCTATATACTATTGACATATTTTCATACGTTTTATAGAACGCCACACCCACATACATTACATGCAATGCTTCCACTTCCCAACGAAATACAGCGAACAAAATACACTATTGAAGATGACAATAATACGAACAAGAAGATGGAATGATTGATGGAATGGGGATGGTTTCGATATGACTGCACAAGCTTTAGCAGCGGTATAGGTGGACCCAACCACGGTTTATAGTCTTGAAATTCAAATATACAAATAAAGATTTAAAAAAAAAAATTAAGATATTTTAAAGTGCTTGTTCACTTTGAGTCGTAGGCGCTGTGACGGGCGCGACCTCGCAATCAAACTTAGCGCCGGAGTGGTAGGTTCCGTCAGGTAAAGACTGTCGCGCTCGCCACCGCGCCTGCATCCACAAGTTGTGCGATAGCTAAAACTGTGAGTAGTCTTAAGCGGACTCTTCTGTAGGAGCATTGTTTGACGAGCGCACTCTGTGCAGAGGTGTACACGGAGATAATGGGCGGGTGCGAGAAGCCCAGCGTGCTGGTGACGTCGCCGGGCTCGCCGGACGTGCACGCGCGGCGCCGCTTCGCGCGGCACGGCCATTACAACGCCGGCGTCGCCGGCCGAATACAGGTCCGATGGAAAACATTCTTCTTATTCCAAATTTTTAGCCCATGAACCACAGTAATAATCCAATCATTTTGCGAAATTTTTATATGTCACATGCACGATGAATACAGCAAAATGGGGCATCTAATGATCATTTGTATTAAAGTTATTCTGATCCGAAAATCTACAGCAACGATGAATGTTATCCGTTTGGCTTTGAGCGTCTCTTGTACCTCTTTTTTTTCACGTTCAGAAATATACAATGGAAACGGAGTTGAATAACAATGTTTGCGACTCATCCTCATTGATTTTTCGTTGAGATGCCAGCATAAACGCGTGAGCTGTAGATTATAAATTACATAACTATAAACATACAAGCGTCCCACGCGTTCTGAAATAGACCACTAGAAAAAAATATATTTGCTGAACAATCACTATTCAAAGGTCACGGTTTGAAATTACTTATAATAATATCATGCACGGCTTTCAAACAATTCGCTGTCTACGTTTGTTGTTGTATGTCGAAGATTAATATTTACTCTTACAGTAAGTAATTAACATTCCTAATTATTAACAAACTATTTAACCATTTTACTCAATAACTTAACTATGTTATAAATTGGAGATAAAAAATTACTTTGTAAAATATTTCAATTCAGTTAAAAATATACTTCGACATCCCTGCACTTCAACTGCTCGTGACTGTAGTTTCTGCCAGTGGTTTGAGTACACGAATCGATGGCTCCCCTCGATGCCCCTATGCCAAGATCTTCCTCTTACCTGACAAGAGTGAAAAGAGTAAACGAAGGACAAAGACTTTAGCGAACACTATGGAGCCGAGGTGGAATCAAACTTTTGTATACTGCGGGGTCCGGATAGCAGACATTAAGAAAAGAACATTAGAGGTTAGTTGAGACAGATTTCTATAAGTAAGATTGTATATATAGTCTATAATCAAATTAGATTAACGTTTAAGCTTAAATACTCTAGATACTTCATGAATACAAATTTACATAATAAATGGTTTCCTATATTGAAGGTCAGTGTAGCGCAAAATTTAGCTGTTTGGAATACATTAAAATAAGTTTTCGTGCTAAAAATTAAGTAACTTTAAGCGTGTTTGTCTTTTAGGTCACAGTTTGGGATTTAACTCGATATGGTCCTAATGACTTTCTTGGTGAAGTGCTTTTGGATTTGGACACTATTATCATGAATCATGAGCCTAATTGGTACATGTTGCAACCTCATGAAGATTCATCTAGCTTTAGTGTGAGTATTATTTGAGTAATATTGCCAGAGGTTTTTATATTATATATAATCTAGAGGTACTACTATATATTTACACAGTACCTAAAACAGAAGACTGTGTCGATGAATCATGTAAATTATTAGCTATATTACATAAATTTACATAACTGATAGAACTACAGTGTACATAAACTTTTCTGTCCTAAAACAACCGTGCGTTTTTAGTAAGTAGCCCATAGGCTACACTCTCCGGCCCATAAACTACAAACCAACTGACTAACAAACACTTTCACATTTAAAATATTAATAAGGAAGGATAATCCTCTTTTTAAATGTGATGTTTGGTGTTCTTTCAATGCTTTCCAGCATTGTAAAAAGTTAATCCAAGTTATCAGACTCTAAAACGTGTAATTTTAATGATGGAGTAATGGAATGGGCTGCAACACTTTGTGACTACTGCAGGACACGGTTCTATCCTCACAACTGAGGAGGCCTGGAGCGTACTCCGCCACGCTGCTCCAATGTGGGTTGGTGGAGGGTTTAGTGGCCAACCCTAGTGGCGGAAAATTTACAGACCGGCCGAAGGCCTCCGACAAGGCTTAACCACTGTTATCTAATGATAACAGCCTTCCTAAGCAATATTTTCAGACAATCATTTATCTTTGGTAGAGAATGGCATAGCAATATTTTGTCATGATCCAGAGGTACCGCGACGAAGAAGGCGACGGCGAACACCTGTCGCCGCCCTCGACGTCCACCTCCAGGCGGTCGGACTCAGAGTCGCCGAGCGAGAGCGAGCTCCGTAGACACCACTCGCTGTCCAGTCTCGCTTCCAGCTCCAGCCCGCCGCCTCCGCATGAAGTAAGATCCTCCACTGAGCATTAATTATAGAATGTACCCGTTATTATTATACTCTTTATTGTATGATAACAGTATAATTTTTTTATGTGATTAAAATAGCAATCGAGCATGCAGATCCACCCATCCGCTGCCGCCCATGACATCTGTGACTAACCTCGAAGAGGACCGTAAAAGAACCTGGAGGTGTGAGTCCAGTTAGTATGAGATGTTAATAGGAATGTTAGTTGGTCAGTATTCGTTCGCATAAGGACTATGGGAGAAAGGACTGTTAGTGACTGTAAGTCTTGTTAGTCGGTGGTAGTGATAGTCCGGTTATTAGCGGTTAGTATTAGTCCTGTTCGAAGCTGATCACAAATGCGTTGTTACCCTTGAGGACTAAGGTGGTCGCCTCTTGTATGGGTGTAGTCGGCCCACAACTTTTCTGACCAAAACACAATTATTGTTGAACAACAATGATTTCACACAGAAATGGGTGTGACGGTGGTACCGCCCCAGGCGAACCGTGTATATGCTCTACCACCTACCATGACAATACTGAAAGGCTGAGGTGCGTCCAGGAAGTTCATCCATACAGCGACTCATTTGAAGAATTTGTAACATGATGCATGTTGCTGAGACGTTTTTTATGTTTGTACTATAGGTATTTATAATCATTCGTTCGTGTTTGGATACCGGTTTTTATGTTTTGTTTTTCAAATATAATTACGAGGCTCTCCACGAATTTGTAAACGAAAGTTTAAGCGTTCTCGTAATAATACAACGAGATGGAAATTTGCCTCTCGTTGATGAAAGTGAACTGTACTTGTAAAGAAATACATATTTCGAAGAGAATTTTATAACAACGACCCGCATTTTGCATAACAGAGCTATTGTTTCTGCTAGCGCAAAAAATATTTTTAAAAGTGCAGAATGGCAAGGTTTCCGATGGCATAAGTCTGAAGCACAATGTTCTCGTCATCAATTAGGTTATTCGTTCATAACATAAACCTAATCTTATATTGAGTTAGATTAATGTTTTATGTTACGGTAGCAAAAACGCATGAACTTCCGTGAGTGGGTAGGCCAAATCAATAACTACGTCTATAACAACCCAAACCTATCTGTAACCAACTTCGAATAGGAAAAATACTAACGGTTACTATCTAGACGATTACTAATATTTACTAACAGGACTAACTCACACTAACAGTCCTACCACCCACAGTTCTATTACTAACAAATACTTACCAACTTATATTCTTTGTAACCTAATACTAACAGGACTAACTAACAGTCCCACGTACAGTCCTATTTGAAGGTTGTCACATATGTCCATGGGCAGCAGTGATGTTGGGATTGCATGCTCAATTGCTATTATCAACACTTAAAATATTATTTTTATCATGATGTTAAATATGGCATTCTGGCTGAAGACATAACCTTGCGCTTTTTTGAAGAACTCGAAGTCGTCATCCAAAAGTTCATTCCATAAATTGCATGCGTGCCAAAAATTTGTCTGCGTTGAAAACGCGGTCTACGGCGTAGTCTCGTCTACGCCGTAGACCGGAACACATCACGCTGTTTTCGTCCGGCCAAACTGGGAAGGCTGTATGTACATCAGTGGAAACGTCCTTCGAAGATACTTCTTTGTATCTTTTACTAAGAGTTTCGTGTTTGTTCCTCTAGATCGATGGGACTCGATGCAGTAGACGAGACATGTCTCCAGGTGGTCGAGTCCGAACCACCGGCATGCCCAGAGAAAGGGTAAGTCTTTCTTACGTTTTTTTATTTATTTTAATTTGTGTTAAACCCAGAATGAATTTGAAAATTTTAATTATTAGTGATGATGATTTTCAAATGATTAATGAACAGTTGTTCTTTTGTGCTTCAGACCAAAGAGGTCACAAAAAATTATAAGTTACTTAATATTTCATTCCATTGTAATTATTTGCGAAGAAGATAAGTCAAACGACTTTTAATGTGCAAAATGGCTATAATAACGTCTGTTGGCTGTTGTATCGACAACAAAGTAAAAACAAAATCTTGACGATAGTAAAAAATCATATCTGCAATAGGTTTGGCTACCTAAATGAAAACAATTTTGTGCGCGCTGTAATTCTTCAGAATAAGAAGGTCTTGCACTAATAAAATGGTACAGTTGTCCAAATTTTTTATGAATGTTTGCCAGAGCCGCAGAATTCGTACATATTTTATGGCTTTTCCTTGCCAACTATGCATCTTAAAACATATCTAGTGGTTTACGCACTTATATATGTGTTAAAATGTGACTCATATCATTTGTCGCATAATTTGAGTCGCTCAAGGTAGTGGCGGGATTCTGATCATGGAGAAACCGATAAAACTATCAACAAATTTCTTAATTCTGTGTACCATCAATAGTTTATATCAATGGACAAATTACAAGCGCGATTGAGGTAAAGTGAGAGGACGCGAAAGCATTTTGACTTATTACGGTGAGTCTCCACATGGTGTATATTTGTTGCAAGCAAATCGTATTTACATATTCGGTTACATGTCGGTCAGATTACAAACAACCGCTATCGTTACAAAATCTCGAAATAAAAGTGTAAATACATTTAACGGCTTTATAACTATGTGAACATAACTAAACCAGACGTAATAATGTTATAAAATAAATTCATATGGATATCTAAACAATTTGCCTTCAGAATTTTAATAGCGATATTATAAATTGACGACGTCGCCGCCATTTGTAGCGAGATGATATACGATTAGACTGCGACATATCGACCAAGATTATTTACTTGATGAGTTGCACTCTTTATAACGCTCATCGGCTAGTAATCGAATTACGACCATTGTAGCGGCTAGTGTAAATGCACCCTGTTATTGTAATCCAAGTGTTATTGGCCCCTGTCACGCTCCGGTTTGACGTATCTACCTGCAGGTGCACATGTACAAGCAGATCTGATCTGGAGGTAAGTCTGCTATTTAAATCGTATAACAATCGCCTATGAGTGGCTACATTTTAGGCTTTTCCAGATGGAGCTGTTAAACGGAACCCTTTATTAACTAATATTTTGTATAAGCTACTATAATTGAATTAAAAATAGAGGTTTATCACTACGTAATCGGTTATTAAGTGATAACTGTTCGTTTCAAGAAGAAAAGCTATTATCAGTGCTAAAAAAACTTAGTAATTATGTCTTATTTTGTAGACAGGAAGAGACCGTCATGCAGTGATTTCTTACAATTATGGATTCTAAGTATTTATAAATTTTTGTTAAAAATACCGCTCACTTTATTCGAAGGCACGCTTCACGTGGGAAGGCCCTAATGACCATTCGGCAACGATGCTGGCGCGATATAAATAGCAGACTTGGAGCCCTGCAGGTCGGGCGTCATAGACCGGAGCGTGCGTGGCCGCCTTTTGAGTGGGTGTGATTTGCGCAGGGCGGGTACAGCATGGCGCGGTCGCAGTCGGCGGCGGGCGCGCGCAGCAAGTCGCCGCGCCGATCGCTCTCGCCGCCCGCCGACCGCGAGGGCTGGCGCTACACAGGTCCCACGACGAACAAACCGACAACCAAACTCGATCGACCCAAATCATATATAAACACTCTGCGATCCGACTTAGCGTTTGCGACGGTTGCAAAGCGGTTATATTTCATTTGGAACTAACAATCTGACGCAAATTACCTATAAACTAGTTTTCGAGCTTGTCCGTCTAATCCAAAGTAGCTATTACTTTAGAAGGATCGGCGTGAGGCGCAATACAGTTCATATCTAATTTGCCGGCAACGAAGGCCATATGTACTAACCGCCTGTTGTAAACGAATCGATTCTACGGGTACTTGTCGTTCATTGGTGGCGTTTCTTAAGGGAGCTCTTGTTAACGATAGCTCTTCATCGAAGGATCTGCAAAACTGTTTTGTGCCTCATCGGTTAATCTTTCGTTGACTCGGCAGAAGGTTTTATCGGTGGGACTCAATCGCCTAGTAACCGAAACCGTTATTTCAAGTATTTCAATAATAATAATCCGCTTTTATGTTTTTACTGGCATGTCTAAAAGTTCTGAACTAGTTTCAGTAAAACTGTTCGGGAGATCGATCGTTAGTAAGAGCTTCGCATACATGGTGTTACAACAATGTGTGTACAAGTTCATAAATCATTAAATATCTTCCGTATGTCCGTGGAGGTCGATCAGCGGGCACCGACCCCGCACGGAACACTGTCGCCGAGACACGCACGTTTCCCGCCGCGTCGCTCACCACCACTTTACTGCCACTTACTGTTTTGACTTCCTCCTTGATTTTTATTTCACGCATCTTCCGCTAACCTCGTCCTACTCTACCCAATACGAGCACGCTCTTCACTTTACTTATATTCGCGCGTCGCGCCCACGCGACTTTTCTCCATTCACAACCGTGGGCGCGTCGCGCGAATTTATATCGTCGGTATCACAATTTCTTATGATTGCATGACCTTTCAAATCTGTTACCTAATTTTAATCTCGATGGGGAGTCCCGTAAGTGTTTATAATTTTTGTAAGTTTATAATGGTTACATTCAGTCTTACTATCTATCCATGACTCATGCTACTGATTTACTGTTTTAACTGTCGCTGTCTTTCTTTCTAATGGCATGATTGTCGGTAAATGTGTAAGCTGATCATTGATTGAACTGTCCGTGAAATGAATTAAAGTCGAGTGAAACACATGTATGTGTGTGTAAGTTTACGGTAGTGTGTACGATGCCAGTGAGCGCGGAGCGCGGCAACGGCGAGGGCGCGCGGCTGCCGACGCACGCGTACGCTCCGCGGTTCCAGTCGCGCTCCGCCACCGCCACGCCCACCACCAGCCCCAAGAAACGACAGCTCCCGCAGATACCGCATCAGGTACACAAAATAAACGTCATCACATATAATCTTTCTTCCTACCCCTACTTTTTGATCGGCGAGTATTCATGTAAGACTTATGTGTCACCTATGTTACTGTGTGTTGAGCGGATCTTTATCGATTTTTATTTGTTTTGTTTTGTTTTAGCCAAAGTAATTGTTGTTTGAGAACCGGCTGGTTGCGTCATAGAACATAGTAACCTAAGAATATTTGCTTTCATATTCTTAGATAATACTTATAGCTGATTCACATGTGAATTTTACACATAATCCTGATTTTTTCAACGTACTTCTGAAGATTTTGTAAAGAAAAAGGCCCAATTTCACTGTCATTTTATCAATAAGTTCATAGATTTCGTTTGCTAAAAACAAACTATGAGGTCATTAGTCTTGTTAGCTATTTGACAAAATAATTGTTAATTTATGAAACACGTTAAAGAAGGTACTAGTTTAATTACTACAGGAAAATAACTTTTGATAAAAGCATAATGAGGAAAATAATTCAGTTTTCGGACATTGCTTCGTGCCGACTTTTGTGAGAATTGGTTTCATGATTACTAATACCTACATAGTGTCAACTTCCGCGCTGTGCCAAAATTGTTAAGCATATAACTATGGTCTACAGAGTAATCAACGGGCGGTGCGGGCTCAGGTGTCGGCGGACCTGGAGGAACGTAAGTGGATCGCCCCGCATCACATTGGCGCCACACTCACCTACCGCAGCACGCCGCAAGGTTTATACACCCACCTTCACTAGCAACCGACTCTCAACATAATATCAAACAATCGTTTCAAACTAGCGACTTGCAAGATTATCTCCGCCTGCACTAGAACACCATAATAATAATAATAAACTTCTGATCCTGCTTGGAGAGGTACAGGGACAGGAGTGACTTATTTGTAATGAGATATTATATTATATTGGACAGTACATTTGTTTCTGCCGCGTGGATGACTGAAATTCCAAATATTTTCCACGTTATAATTGGCTGCCTTTCATTGCAGCATCACAAAGTACAATGAAATTCAAATTAAATTCATATAATTAACTTAATATAACCAATTAAACTTTCAATCAAATTAAAATACTGTGGAAGTTAAATTTATCTAAACAACCACGGGATCTTGCAAATCTTCTTTAGCGGTTTAATTCTCTTCTTTTCAAAATTGAAGTTTAATTTTTTATTTGTGCATTTATACATACTTATATAAACTTAATACAACTCTTCAGAGTTCATATATTTACCTACCTTCCTTTGCGCACGTTTTTCATCAAACCTACAAAATTTGAGCTCAATTATAATAATATTAGACGTTAAATATTTACTAATTATTAATATCTAGAATTGGATCTAGACAATTGGATCTAATTTATGTACAGTTGAATGAACCATGTTTGTAGCAGAGAGGTATTAATTACATTTTTTAACGTTAACGCTTAGCTGCAAGAGAGGAAAGACTAGGAATGTAAAATTATGCCCAAATCCCACTTCTAAATTCTGAGGTTGGATAAGTTCCTAGCCCTTCATGTAGCGGTAAAAATTGCATTTTCAGATGCTCAGAGTGGCGTCAAAGCCTTTGTCCAGCAGTGGACTCAAAACTGATTTATGGATTGGAGTTGGATGGATCCTCACGCTCACAAAATTAAATGAAACTCTTATACTTATCAAACTACTGCCAGTTTAAAAAAAGAAATCCATTTTTTTGTTATCTGCCTCTAAGAGATATATATAACGCTATATACGTTATAACGCCAACCGAGTGGTTAAGAATTGCTCGCAAATCGCTAATATGAAATCTTTGTATAACCGACACTGGAACATTTGTTATTGAATTGCCATTCCCAAAGGCTACTCCATCTTTTATTAGCCATATTTTATACCTATGCTTTGTTTGTACACTCTATACCAAAGATACCAAAACCTAACAGTTGAATACCAGCCAAAGGTCCTTGCCAGCTTAATTAGATTTTGTAGAAAGGATCTGTAATTTGCAATCTCAAGAGTATATTAATAAAGACAAGATTTATTTCAATTAAATGTTTTTAGTAATTATTGCCCGAGAACAGTTTCTATATTGTGTTAAATCCACAAAGGTTGCAATTTACATAAAATGTAGATTAATAAATAATGCTTAGCTCTCAGCTTTTAGACAAATTAGTAAAACGTTCGAAAGATAAGTTAGTTCTAACGCGCACGTTACTAATATAAGAACTTAGATACAATTATATTTGTTCGAAATACGACCTGATAAATTTCATTTATGTAGGCATCTATAGTTCTGTACCATTCTTATTGAAGCACCTCTCCAATTAGTCACATCTTCGCGTTTTAGTGAATCGACCTCATTACAAATCACTTCTCAAATCAAAATCACGTCTAGACATAAAAACGACTATAAAAACAAAACTGGCCAAGTGCGAGTCGGACTCGCGTAGCGAGGGTTCCGTACTATTGTCATTTTCCGTAGCAATTTAAAATGTTCTCATATAACTACTAAGAAAGATAGATCGGATTCGCGTCCGTTTGCAGAGTAGGAGTTAAAGTGTTACAAAGTTGGAAGATAGTCATAATAGGCAAAGTTGATGTAAGTAAAATCGGTACCAAGATCAGTTGAATGGTTAATATGAAAAATTTACCAAAATTATATGAATACATAATTTAGTAATAAATAATAGCAAGAGTGACATCGGTACCAAGGTAACAGGTCAGGTCTCAGAGTTAATACAATTTTTACATTTACATTTAATGTGCAAGGTTGGAAGGTTGGCAGGTTGGGCATTATGTAAAAGTAAACTGGGTACCAGGGTGGGAGAGGCACTACGCGGGCCTATCGGACTCTGAGCTGGCGGCACGAGGCGGGAGCTGGGCGCCGCGCCGCCGCCTGTCGCCC